>NW_019091458.1:969119-982977 GCF_001949145.1 Acanthaster planci
TATGTTTTTCACTGATTCTTAGTTATATCATGAGAATGTTCAATTCCCCAAACAGTAATTTCAGCCTATGGTGCTGACTGCCAAGGAAATGTGCCTAACATGGTATAGTAGCTTCGTGTTTGTAGACAAGTTACACTGTCTGTTCACAGTCTGTGACTACTCCTGTGCTGATTTTCATGGAGTACATTTATGTATAAAGAAATGCTTTCTACTTTCATTCTACTTTCAAACTATTTCAAATCCTAAAAACAACCGTAATTTCTTTTTTCTTACCATCACAAATTGGACAGCAGTATTCTGGCCTGATGATGGCATGGGAGCATTGTGTCTGACACTGAATAGTTTCACAGGTGATTTGGCCTTCCAGACACAAACAATCTTGGCAGACATTACGCACTGGTGTCCAGTGAGACTGGTGATCATGACGCTCTCCTGTATCATCAATGCAACCTGCAAACCAGTGCAAACATGAACAAGACAACTGTCTTGGTGAGACCCACAGGAAAACTGTGGTACCGAATGGATTTGATTATTCACTTGTGGGTTCAATTGTAGGAAGAGTGTAGGTTTCATTCTGCATTCCCTTTCATTCTCTTCTTGGATTAATTTGCCATTGTAAGTTTCATCACTTTTTTAAGTGTGTAAAACTTTCATAAGGTCAAAATTTTTGACCTCAAAAGCCAGAAAATCCACGATGGACCCATTTTCAGTAAAATCCGTGCTCACCACTCTAACATTTGAACATTGCTGTGAGCAGTTCAGACAACATTCAACAGTGCCAACAAAAGTGAAAAGATGGATCTAAATAGAAACAAAATTTCTTTACTAAACAAATATGAACAAGAAGTACCTGTCAAAAAAAAATTAATACAAGCGTTTCACAATAGTGTGCCTCAAAAGAGTTGGCAATGCGTCGGCCAATCACAACGTGTGAAATCTGTCAACCCAATGTGCGTATGGAAAGGGTCAACAGATTTCGCACGCTGTGATTGGCCAACACATTGCAAACTCTTGAAGGCGCACTATTGTGAATCATCCACATTGATAAGTTTCCCACTGGTGCACATAATGCCCTTTAAACATAACAAATAGAAACATTAAACTTAATGAGACACTCTCTTGGTTTTCCTTAGTAAAAGAGGCTTTTTGGTCAAGCTATTGGCCTCAAGATATTTCCAAATATTTTCACCCTCGGCACATGGAAATTGGCCATTTCAAGTTTTTGCATTGCGCGAATTAATACACCTTTTTGCAGAGCGGGTCACAAAGGTCATCAACAGAGAAATCACAACACACCAACCTCTACAAACTGGGCAGCACTCTCCGGGGATTTCTTCACTAAGTTGACATGGCAACGGTTCACAGGGCAATTTCTCACACGTTACTGTTCCGAATGAGCAAAGGCAGCGGCTGCACTGATCTTCACTGGTAAAGATCTCACCGTTTGGCCTACGGCGCTCATCGTAAAAGCAATCTGCACAGAAGTGTACAAAAGGTTCATATTGGCCATTGCATGAATCTAGGTTTAAAGGTGTAGAATACCTTTGAACTTTTACATTAATCAGCTTATCATGAACACTGTAGTCTTCCACTGATGTGTCTAAAGTAACTCCAGCAATAATTGGCCTGGATTGGCCTGGCCATGCAAAGTAAAAGCTCAACATTTTGAACAGGTCTAGAACATGGGTGCCAACACTCCAGCATTGCTTTGGGGGACTGGGGAGTAAAAAGTCAGAATAAAGAACATGTACATAGACAAAAAAGTGATGCTGCTAAAAATTTGAGTTCAGGTTTTGCAGTAGTATTATGTGTACATCTCTGAACAGTTCTCCAGGCAACAATTTGACTATTTTGTCCAGGTATTTTAATTTACTGTCAATATGACGTCTTCTGTTCCAGATTTCTCCAAGTTCAATTGGAATTCTGTGTCAGTTGTACAAATATTTTAATAAGGGGAGACGGCCACTGCCTACATAATGACATAAACTAAGTTTAAATCAAAGACCTTCTACCAATCACAAAATGTACTTATGCATCAATCCTACTAGAAAATGAAACTTTGGGACTTTTACCTGTACAGAGTGGACAGCACTGGCTGGGAGGTGTGTAGCCATGCTGGCAGGTAGCCAAGCAGGGTTGTAGGTCTCGACAGGTAACTACACGCTCCTGGCAGATGCACTGCTGACACTGATCATCTGAGATCCAACGCTCCTCATTATTGTACTGGATCCCATTGTATACACATTCTGAAAGGGGATGGAGGTGGCCAGTGAAGGTCAAGGGGGCAGTGGATCATGCCATCAATGGTCCTTGGGTTTTAGGATAGTGTTTTCAAGGATGTAGTTGCGTCAGGGAGCTGTTAATTTTTAATTCTGCATGGGTTTGTGTGTTCAGTGTTGTCCAAGAGCTCACAAAAATGTGCATGTTGTGGGGGCAGCAACAGTTTCGTTTGCCTGCTTGTTAGTGCCTACAACAGGTTTTTCATGCAGTACAATAGAGCTGAAAAAGGCAGCAGTCTTTGCCTTGAAGCACATAAATTCATGATACCCCTGGGAATAAAACTGTCATAGGTCCTCACAGTTCACCACTGGTCAATCACAATTCAATAAATTTCAAGTCAAACTATGTGCAATTCATATAAACAACGATGAAGGTATTGCTGGTCCTTAGATGTAACTTGACTTGGGACTGATTTGTGATTGACTGGATTACAACTCAAGTTCCAAGCAACAGTCTCTTCAGCAATGAGAACTGACAAACATCCCTGAATGCCATTTTGGTGCTGTAGACTAAGTCGCTTCGATGAAACACATTAAGGAACCTTCAAGTGTTGTACAGCTTCCTTGACATTTGAGATGAAAAGTTGAAATAATCAATGAACTTAAACCACAGATTTACAGGATCAAAGTACTTACTGTCAGTGCATTCTGGGCAGCAAGCTCCAAGCAGCAATATTGGGTTATCGCATGGAGGCCTGGTACATGCAATGGGATTACAACGCACTTTGCTGTCCTGTCCAATCAAAGAAGCATATGGTGTTCCTGTTATAATTTCTTCAAAGAATAATTAAATAAATGCTGTTTGTGATCGCGTTGGGGTGTTTGTATAATTTCCTACTGTCATATTTACAAAATATCTGTATAACAATTTGAAGATTTTCAGGTAACCCACAAAATGTCCAGACTTAAATTGTTTCTAAATGAGTAAAAAATCAACACTTGTAACCTTCTGATACTAAGCCCACAAAACATTTCATGTTCCATCTTAACACTTGGTGTGGTGTGTATGGACCACTTGGCTGGTTCAACAAATCAAACACATCAAAACATTCACATTTAAAACTCTGAAAGGAAGATCATTTCTTGAATATTAACGCAGTTCAAAACTAGAATAATCCTATACTCACCAGACAGGAGCATCTAAGGCATGGATTGGCCATTGGCGTAAAGAAATCCCCACTATTAAATGCCACGTCCTCATAGACACATCCACCCTCATCGGTGCAGCGAGGGCAGCATTCACCCTCCAGAGTGGCCTGAGGCTGACAGGTCAGGTCAGGACACTCAACAGCAGAGCAGACCACGCTACCTTGCAAACAGGAGCATATTGTACACACATCCAGCTGGAAAGACTGGCCATTGTATAACTGGTCCCCTTCATATAAACAGCCTACAAAATGATAATACAGAGGAAAGTTAGGGCCTTATGTTCACCATGGACTCCATCCCTTGTGCAAAACATGCCAAAAAAATCAGTTACATGGCAAGCATACTTCAATTTCACTAGTCTAGAATGATCATGTACCCAGGTTATATTGACTGGCATAGTTTCATCACTCAAATACTATCTGGTATTCAACTTGTTTAACACAAGTACACTATGTAGAGTGGGGTGCATGTGTGGGATGAGCATCAAATGACAAAAAGCTACATGTATAACCAAAGTGTCAGTAAAGCTCACAATAATCAACTGGTATTGAAGGTTACAGGCAACATTGCAGTAAATTCACACACAGGAAGATTTTTTTCCTGTAATAATGCTAGAGGTATACAGGGAGAACAGTTTATGACTGATAGGGCTTTATCTACGTTAAATAGAGTAAATAAAACAAAAATTATATATTATACAAATTAAAACGAAACTCAACCAAGAGCTGTCTATGCTGTATACGTATGTGCAATGTGTCCTACACCTTTGTACACTGGTGACCTTCTTGTCTTGGAAGTGTAAATTGTAAAGTTAAACTTGTTAACATTTATGACTGATGACTTTTGTACAAATTCATCACTGTAATATCTATAATTAATGCTTGCCTGGACCATGGCTGCATCACTGCCCATATGTGACCTGTTTCCAAAAAATGAGCCTTAAGTCAGAATATATGATAATTGAGTTATTGGTATTTTTGAATTCAGCAGAGAAGAGCTTTTCCAATGGTGTATGCATGTAACATATTCTTGTGACATTATTCTGGCAACTCTTGCATCTTAGTTTCTGCCATTGTTGTTTAATATCTGGTCATGCTAAAAAAATTATAATTAAATAGAAAGTTTACTCTTTCCAAATATTACAAAACCCCCAAATTGACCTCCCCTTCAATTTTTGACTTTGAACAGTAATAATAGGAAATGGCAGAGTGCAACTTTACGCTCATTTTGTCATTACAAGTCACATACGGCTATCTCTAATAGGCCACACAGACTATCAAATAAAGATTTGTCAAGACTGGTGTTCTTTTTTATTGTTCTATTACCATCACAAGTAGGGCAGCATTCCTCCGCTAACTGTATGGGATGTGTGCAACGAGGAGCAGAGCAGGGTACCGGCTGACAATCTCGGTTACCATTCTGTGCGAATAAAAGACATCATCACTATCTACACACCATCATCAAGACCTACAGAAACAATGCAGAACTTGCAACTTCGATCACGACAGTGTCAAATGATTACTGAGAAAAACCACCTACCCGACAAGTGCAGATTAAGCAAGGATCAGGATCGAAGACCCTCCCACCATTATGGATGAACACACCTCTTATAAGGCAATCTGAAAGGTACAAGGAAACCAAACAATATTACTCATGACCATATCTACATGAAAACTCTAAGAGGTAACTACAAGAAAACATTTTTGATCTATTATCCCAAAAGTACACACAAGCACGTTGGGCACTGCTAACAAGCTGTGCTTTTGCACTTCAACTTCACCCAGACTATACATCTGTGAACATAAAGTTCTTACAATTATGAAACAATCAGATTTGTGAAATTTATATTGCATGTATGCTCAGTTTCACTAGCAGTAACCCTCTAACTTCTCTGGTGACTTCAAGTGGCTTTGGGACAATAAACCTGTTTTACTAAACACTTGTATCTTCATCTGTATCAACCAAACTCTTGGGAGTGTGCCTTTATGTTATTTAGCTTTCTTTATGTGTCTCCTTTATCCCCAAGGATATCTTGAAGCATCACACAACACAAATTGAACTGCCATTAATAAGCAATAACTGAGGCCACTGTCCAGTCTTAATTCTACCAAACCCATTCGTTCAGGGCAACTTTACCACGCCCTTATCTGGGTATTTTTAGAAGCAAGATGTCAACTTCACCCATTACGAAGACAAATCAATGTAGGGTTTGAGGTAATTGAGACCTGGCCAGCCAAACATTCTGCTGGTCAGCTGAACTATTCAAAGCTTCATGAAAGTCCAGCTAATGAGAACAGTTTGTGCTCTAATTTCACTACAAAGAACAGCTGGCTAAATCAGTGTTTGACTGATTCAAAGATACACTAAAGTGTCTATTGAGTAATTTCAGTAGGTATTTAAGAGCCCATATCAAGGTCAGATTTGAGTCAACCCAACATTCTCCTAACAGTGGCCATACAGGCTTCCATGAGCTACATCTACTTGAAGCATTGCTGATGTAGCTGTATAAGGGCAAGCTATTAATAAATATTCAGGGCTTGTTAACCCATAAATCCATCAAATCCTAGCTGTCAATCTGTCTAAGGAGCGGTCTCAAATAAACTATCAATAGTATACAGCAACCAGCAGTGTCGCAATCCATTTATTACAGTTGTATAAGTGAGAACCTTGCATTGAAGATGCAAAATCTATCCATACCGTTTAGGTAATACGTACAAAACAAAACGTATAAAGAAGCATTTCATCAAATTCGCTAATAACTCATCAAATGAAACAAATGTTACTGCATTCTGCTTAAATGGGAGGGGGGGGAGCTCCATATCAGCCTATCCAGCCCTATGTTGGTGATAAACTTGATAGCTTTGAGTTAGAACAGCAGCAGTAAAAAAATTCTGGAGGTTGCAAGCTCCAATCCCACCGCGGTCCATTTCTTTGTTTTATTTGATATGAATCTTATTTCAAACTAATGAATTAATTTCTTACCATCACAGGCAGGGCAGCACTGGCCTGGTACTGTGGCGGGATACTGACATCTTAGTACGGGACATGGATCCAAACGACAATTCACTGAACCACTCTGAAACAAAGGAGATGGGTTTGAACGTAACCCAGTGATCTTAATCACAACAGTTAAATTGCAATTCCTGGGAGTTTCTGAAGAAAAAGCTCTAAATTATCACTATGCTTTACTATGGACACTGCAATCAACAGACATTTAAATTTCACTCTCATGAAGTAACCATATTCAGACTTGAAAATAAAACTCATTAATTGTCATTGGCATTCAACAGCATTCAACAGAACAAACCACCACATCAAGACAACAGCTTCATGCTCTGTTCTGAGAAAGCCACGTTATACAACTGTTGACCGCTTCTAATGGAATACCAGCCTCCAAGCTCATTTGTTGTGCATTTTGTTTTCCCAAGGCAAAGCAGATGGAAAACAGAACACTCAATAGTGCATTGTATGTCATCTATGCTTACCAGGCCAACAAAAATTCCTAAACACCAGCTGAGCTCCTACCTACCTACCTGATCAACCAAGAGAACCCACTCTACCATCACAGGTCCCCACTTGTACTCATGGTTGGAGAGAGGAAACATCATGCAAGTGGGGCTGAAGTGACTTGCTAGGTATGAAGCCCTGACCCTATGGTCGGGAGTGACAAACCTTATCCATGGAGCTCTACTGGTGTAAAGCACATTACAACATGCAAATATGGCAACCCCCAGTCATTGACTGAACTTGCTGGGGGAGTGCAACATGCACAATGCTCGAATGACCGTCACAGAGGGTGGGTGGGAAATGACTTGCCCGGCCATGACATTTGAATAGCGGAAGGAGAGGTGGGGGGGTGGGACACCATATGACACTATACAGGGGGCGCTGTTCGTGATACAGATGTACATCATGATGTACAACATTCCTGCACAATCTTTTATCAGAACGGTATATTTATGGTCTATTCTTATACTTCTCCCGTTTGAGTGCTATTGAATACATTTTGGTTGATTGGAAGTCCCAAAAATTCTTTTTAATTTTTTTCTCAACATAAAAATGTGGGGGGAAGGGGCTTATTTAATAACCCCCAATCCCCAACCCCCAATTAAATTGTGTTGGGGATGTATACCCTCCACCCACCTCAGATTTATGCCCATGCATGAGTGCACTCCATGAAAGGTAACAAAGCTACTTACATTGCACATACAAGTTGTACATGGGTCAGGCTGCCACGTTGAGCCATCTGCATGAGTTGTGGTTCCATTCAAACAATCTAACAGACATAATCCAAAAACAAAACAGGAACAAAACAAAAATATCACTGTTGAGTGGTCACACTACACTTCAGATACAGTTATCTTGAACTTAACAAATGAAAAAAAATGGTAAACTGTCATGAAATTTATTTGGACAAACTGGGAAGTTGCCAACAAGGGCAAAATACACGTAACAAGCAGCTATGTACGAGAATTTATTAGCTGAGTGTCATTTATGTTGGAATCCCTCTAGTCACATGGTAATCTATCAAATGGCATGCTGGCTGGGGTCCTCTAATGCTAAACCAACTTCATTTAGCACCCAGGTGCTCTCTGAAGTTAAATTCCTTTGCCAGGTAGGCTTGACTGTGTAATGCATTTATCTTTACATATCTGGTTTTTTGTGAACGCTACTTTAAGCTTGTTTTTTGTTGATGGTTTCCTTGGCTTTTTTCTTAAGTTTGCTTCATATACCCCCAACAATTGCCGCTAAAACTGTTTTTCAGAGTTGGAATGACCTTATGTGGAGCTAGCTTAGTCCACATAACATTCAAAAAATGCTAAATACGTTTGTTATCATATCTCATGCATGTATTAAAAACAAATATACCTTCCCTGAGGCTCTGACCACAGTTGACTTCTTGGCCATTCTCATACCAGGTGGCCAAACAGGTGCCACAGAAATTGTAGAAGCAGACTGCATTGGGATGGGAAGAGCACAGGGTGTCACAGGGATTGACGGGGCAGACTACATTGGAAGTGTCACAAACACAGCTGGCTAAAAAGGTCTCCACGTCAAAGCAAAACCTTGGAAAGGAAAGGTACACAAATGGCTTGATAAAAAGGACAGTAATGCAGACATCAATCCCAGATCACATGCACTTGTTGTAAGCAATCTCATTTGTGTTTCTTACTTGAGGAATCCCTGGATTATTTTTTACCATTTTCCTGTTTCTTCCAAAAGCCCTAGTGTCAGATGGAAATCAAGTCACAGAGTGTTGAGAACAAACAAATTTTTTTCACAACAGCTCCTCATCAAGAATGCGCCAAATTGGAATTCAAAAATGAAGCATGTCATAGGTCATTAGAGAACATAGCAAGACAGTTGTCACAGGCACTAAACTTCATAAGTGCTGGCATGACATCAGGTGCTTTATTTGGGCTAGACTTCGCCTACCTGAAATACATGTACATGTACCAATTTGGCTAATTAAGCCTTTTTTCCATTCTGCTCTTTCTTAGGGAGAGGGGTTTTGTATGGTCTCCAAGAACAAGATTTCAACTTCTAAGTTGACGTTTTAGGCCGAGTTAGATCAGCAACAATTTATCAACCATTTGTTGATTTTGCCTCCTAACCTATGCATAAAATATATCCTGTGTCATAGGCCAACTTGACAGGTGGTTGAAAAAAGCTGGGGGTGGATTCTGCCCCACCCTCCTCCACGTTTTTCTGATATTGCTGCAGTGCATTTATTCATGAGCCGAGCCTTTAGGAGTTTTTAAAAACTCTTTGTGGTCATTTGGACACCAATTTTGGGAAATAAAAAAAAAACATTCTAGAAAAAGTGCCCATTTTTCCAAGGCCAGCCAACAATGTGTACATGTACTTTTCTACTGCTGTGCTCAGTGCATGTTGACTAGCAGGCATGTGGCCTTGAACTGTGAACATCAAATGACCGTAACAACAAAACCATATATGAGACGGAGTAGAAACTTCACAGTCTTACTGATAAGGAGTGCCTTTACATGCATGCCAGGTTAAAAGAACAGCATGGGACAGTCAAGTTCTTAGTGGGGCAGAATCCCCTTCCCTCAGCTGTGGTACCTGTTTGATGTGACAGAGGATGGGAAGCTGGTTAGCTGGGTCCTACCCCCAGACAGTGGCTTCTGTTGAAGACTCCATGTCTGCTCAAACCACATCAGTGGCAGCTGGCCTGGGTGGGGGCAGGTGTGGGTCACGCCCATCAGAAACTGCTTGGTTTGTTGAAACAGGAGCTCATCCAGCTGCGCCGAGATGACCAAGACAAAGGGACCATCATAGAAAAGGTTGCAATTGAAGCTGTCCATCCCCTGCATGTTGAAACCAAAGGCATCGTAGCCCTGGGCATTCAAGCCATTACGGTCCAGGCAGTACTGATCATAGCCATTGGCATTGTAGCGTCCCGTAGTGTCACGGCTGCCAGAGTTACTGTAGCCATTGCGGTCATACCCTTGCGCACTGTAGCCTTTCTCATTGTAACCATAGCGATCATAGCCATAGATGTTATAGCCAAAAATGTTGAAGCCATCCCTGTTAAAGCCTGTGAATGGTATAAGGGGAAGATCAAGGGCGAGTGATACTTTTGGACTAACAATTTCTACCAAGAGGCAATTCAAACCTCTCTGCTCTAGTTTAGAAACTGACAAAGTTTAAACATCAAAGATGCAGGATCTACTGATTTTTTTCTATTAAGTGTTCAGATGCTGACTTAAACTGCTTTAAACAGCTACTCTTACCATCTCGATCAAAGCCGTATTTGTTGAATCCAAACTGGTCATGCCCACTTCGATCATAACCTTCATAATCGTAGCGTCTCTCTGGACCATACGTGTACAAACCTCGCTCATCATATTCCCTATAAATGTTGTATCCTTCCACATTGTATCCTGCCCTAGAATTTAAGAAAGCATATTGAATAAAATTCAGCAATGTGTAACCTGGGGCTCCTTTAAATGCCAACTGACAGTTTATTGTGTTTACCTTCGTCTTAGAAACCTTCGGAAAAGAGGACTTGAAGAAGATTTTACACGATTGCAATATCATTTGGGATCAGAATTAAAGCATTCCAAAGAATTTCCTTGAAAACACATTTTTTTAAAAGTAGTCAGTTATGGTCTCTGTAATTTTTATGTTTCCTTTATGAAAAAAGACCTCTATACTGATGACATTACACTCTGTTGATGTGTACTTTCCTATGGCGTACAGTAGACTGTAGGCACACAGGAAAATACATATGGAAACAAAGTGTGATGTCACTGTACATAGGCCTATTCTAGCCAAATTACTACGTTCTGCATACCTGTCAAAGCCCTGTCTGTTGAATCCACTTCTGTCGTAGCCTTCACTGTCATATCCATCTGAACCAAACACTGAGAAGGTATGATTACAGGGACTGCCTTCAGTTGGTAACACATACGTCACACAAAGCTGTGACTCTGAACGCAGCAAATCCCTGGGCCTGGTGTTGAAGGGTACCAGCGGTACATCCAGCATAGCTGTCGGAAAGTTGCCGTCATTGCCTACCTTTTGCTGCCAACGCCAGAAGATCATGTCAACGTAAGATTGCAGGGCATAAAAAACAGGGTCATAGGGTGCCCCTGAGCTGGCTACGTGACCCCCTATATAGTTGAAAACATGCCCCATGATGGTCTGCATGCACATGCTGAAGGTGTCAAAGTCGTTGGATGCCATTGCTATGGCAATGTCAATCTTAGATGGCAGTCGCATGGAGTAAATGAATTTACGGATTAGGCACGGTTCCCAGGGTGAACCACCTCGGAATGGGTGGTCTTCCACACACGATCCTCGGCCATCACCTCCAAAGTAGTTGGGCTGCCAGATAATGGCTCTGGAAAGGTCACTCACATCAGTAGTGAAATCATAATAAGGCAGAGCAATGGAACAATCAATCTCCTGCAATGTAAACAAAACGAAAATGATATTGGAAATGGAAAAGGCAAATGTTAAATAAGAAAACGAGATCTTGTTTGCTAAACAGGAAAAGTCATTCAAATCATTCACTTGCATAAGATAAATGCAAAAGCGAAACTTGTCCAATGCAAGATGGTGACAGTGTTGAATGTTCCTTCTCAAAACCAATGAATACTTTATTTTTCAAAGTTAATGTCCAACATGATACATTTCTTGTCTGCAAAACTGCCCTTCTGAAGGGTTTTGTGAAACTGTATTTGAACTGATGGATCAAACAGTAACCACGCAGGAATTGACAAAACTGGATACAATTCCTTTATGTATTATCCAAAATCAAAAGATTCAAGGCACTTTGCACCTAAGGACATAAACCTCTAATAAGTTTCTAGGACAGTAACACATAGGACTCGCACACACATAGGTGACTTGTACACATGCCCTATCTCTTTCACAGTTCCTTTTGCTATGTTCACTTGCGGAAAGCGTTTTTGAATCCTTGTTCTTGACAACACTCGGGTTGACCCGACACGAGAACAGCGGTCTCAAATGTGACAAACAAACCCAAGAAGTTGTTCGTTGATTGGTTTCACTCCCCGATTGTTGGAGGGTTGAGCAAGGTGCAGCTAGAACAAAATGGTGGACTGTGCAGAATATATTCAAAGGTCCTGGTCAAAGGACAAACATGATATTTGAATTCTGATTCCTGCATGACCAGAATTACATGAACATTTTCAGTAAACCCAAGAAATCTTGCCCCTTTCCCCCCGGAAAGAAGGGCTGCTATGAGGGCCATATTTTGATCTGTTTCACATTCATCTTCCGAATGGTCCTCAAATAATTGCAAAATCTGAGATTTGTCGGCCACTTTGAATTTTTTTGTCTTAACATACCCCTGCCCGTTCATAACCTGCTCAAGAACACCATTCAAGTGTTACTCAAGTGTTGTCAAGAGCAAAGATTCGAAAACACTCAGAGAGTCTAACTAAAGGAACTGAACTGTGTTTGGTCCCCTGACTCCACAATGGTCAATCATTGTAGAAAATATTGCACCTTGACATTGCCTCATTATGTAGAGAAGACCACGATGTGACAAGAGATGCCATAGAAATCTTGTACAAGCAACTCTAACTCAATGGTTTCCCACTCAGGTGTGGCAACAGTCATGGTGACATGATTGATAAAAACAAATAGTTTAAGTAATTCAATGATAACTTGGTTTAACCAAATGAAATACTGGTTCTGTAGTGCAGACTAAGCCTAAGTCTGATTCTATCTAGTTGTGGAAAAATTGATGAGAAAAGTCTGAACCTGTAAGCGCCTCTCCATCTGGCGTAGGAAGACCCGATGCCAAATCAAGTAGGCTGGGATGTTGTTAGCCTCCATGACATGCCGCATGTAAGTATCTCGAGCTTGCTCCCAAGGGTTACCCAGATCAGACGAGCGTAGCTGCTGTACGGCTGCTTGAAAGCGATCCAGCTCATCTCTTGTCATGTCACGCAGTTCCTTACGAACTGTCATTTCAACACACCTAGGGGTACCAGATTTGCAAACAAACACTCAGACTGGACTTGCTAAGCAAGATATGCAGAAATGACTTCTCAAATTTAGTAGATTTTCTTAGCATCACTTGGATGTGGCATATCAATATTTCTGTGAATATGATTTGGTTTGTCAAAACAACTAAAGGCCTCTTAATTCTTCTAAGACTTGCTCCAACAAAATCATGAAATTTAGTTGCAAAAACTAAGCTTCATGATTTTAATATCAATGGATACAAATGAAAACAAGGCTTCCCCGTGATTGACAACACTCTTTAAGTTTCAAATACAAGATCTTATGTCATTCCAGTGGACAAGAACAATGGGAATTTGAAAGATTTGTCAGTAAAGAGCCTTGTCTTGAAGGTGAAGTCTGGAGACGAGTACTGACATCAATATCTGCTGGAAGCAAGTAACAACAGAGAAGGTCGAAAGGATGAACACTATCAGGTCTTCTGTGTCAATTCAACATGATTTTTCACCTGAAACTTAAAAGACTAACATAACATTTGGTATGATGACTAACCAATAGAAATATACCAAGAAATGACATTTCATTTGGTAATATTGATCGTTAATTTTTCAGAAATAGGTCAACAAACTTTGTAACATTTAGCATACTTTCAAATTTCAGATATTTGTTTATCAGAAGGAATAGTCTTCTCTGTATTTGTTGAAGTTCATGATTACAATGATAATGTTGCTGATGGCAATAGTTGACAAGGCCAACAACAATGGCAAAGTCAGTACTGACAGCAATAAAGACAGTGACCATAGAGTTTGTATTGAAACCTACACAGAATTGATTTGGAAAGAAGTAGAAAAACATAAACCAATGTAAGGCTGATATATCAGGATCTACCTACACACAACATGGACTCGAGCAGAAACAAAACAACTTGCTTGAAATCAACTAGGCTACCCGGATTTCATTTAATAGCT
>NW_019091458.1:983337-1001452 GCF_001949145.1 Acanthaster planci
CACACACTGTTTGCCAGCACACAGTATGCAATAAATCAATGCTTCCCGACAGAATGCCAATGATTTACAAACCTGCAATTCAGCCTGCCTTCAGGCATGCACCTACACTCCTGACAATGTGTCCGGAAACTCTGCCCAATAGCATAGGTAGAATCCATAAACACACAGCCATCAGGCAAGTCACATGATACTTCATCACACAACCTCCCTGGGTGGAACCCAGTGACCTCATGCCTTTGGTTGGCAGATGGGGTGAAGATGTTCAGCTGGCGACATTGTCCCATGGCTAATGTCTGTAAGTGCAAAATACATCCAACAAATGGTCACTGATAAAATCATTGATCGTTTATCACTGCAATAGCTTTACTGCTAAATTCTGTCCTTTCAGCTAAATTAACTTGTGCAGTCATTTTGAAATGACTATTAAAACACCTATTAACCACTTCACCCTGGATGATGTGTACACATGCTGCAGGGATTTCCTGTAACCATAAGATTGAGACCATTTCAACATGTTCTGGTGAATTATGTGAATACATGGTGAGATCTATACTCATCCTACTGTGAGTGATTCCCATTGCGCATTGTGTTTGTACACACACAGAGACTCCAACTAGTCCATGAAGTTTGAGCATGAGTGGAACTTTCAAATCTCCATGTGCTACAGCCGGGTATTGTAGATATTGGTTTGCTAAATTGGCTCAGTTTACAAAAAATACATAAGAAATATCACGCAAATTTGAACGCATGACCATCAAGGGTCAGAACTTGTGTGGTCCAACTTTGTAAAGGTAATTGTGGTACCTTGTCATTTTACTATGAGAAAGTTTACGATTCAATTTCATTTATAAGGAGGCAATGGTTAAATTAGCGTCTGACCAATCCAAAGATAGGCAGAAATGTCTGTCGAGTAATTTCAGTAAGTATTTAAGAGCCCACATGAAGGTCAGATTTGAGTCTGCACTGCAGGTCAATGGTCAACCTAACATTCTCCTAACAGTGGCCATACAGGCTTCCATGAGCTACATCTACTTGAAGCATTGCTGATGTAGCTGTATAAAGGCAAGCTATTAATAAATATTCAGGGCTTGTTAACCCATCAATGTGACCTATTGATCCATCAAGTCCTAGCTGTCCATCTGTATACAGTAAGTAATAGACAGTGTTATGCAAATAACAACAAATACAGTGACAACCTTGAGTTTATGAGGCAATGAGGCAAAATCTATCAGAGCCACACGTATAACGCATTACCAAAAACTACCCTGACTAAAATATAACTTTCATGTCCAAAGACATTTCTTTTCACACTTTTGAAATTCTTGAAAGGAAAATGGCAGCGGAAGAAAATGTAATGTCGGACAGTCTTACCTCACAATTATGCCCGGGAAGGAGTTGAGTAAAATCCAAGTATTCCTGGCCAGCCGATCCACGCATGTATGTTCGATAACAACAAGCTCCAACCATGCAGTGATCTTCACATGCTTGCTGAGTGGCAAAGCTGTTCCCATCCACCAGACAACCTGCATGAGTATCAAAACAAAACGTCTTGCATACCTGATTTTCAACAAACTTTCATATGCTACAAATGACAAACTCATGCACCAATGCCACTGATAATAATGATTTTTAAATGCATAAATCCTTGACACTTCTGGTAGATCAAGGCACTAAATACTACTGAACCCCTTCACTCAGTCATCTCAGCATTTTGAGGAACGTGAGTGTGATGCTGCCATTTTCAGCACAAACAGCTAATCAAATGTAACAACTATCTCACAGGTACCCATATGTACTCTCAGATGGAGAGAGGAAAGTGGGAATAAAGTGACTTGCCCAAGGTCACAATACGAATCAATCCCCTATAATCAGAAGTTACAGTACCAACCCCAACCACTACGCTACATGTTCCCTTGATACCAAGAACGTGGTGACACAGCATCATTACAAAAGTAAGAGCGGACACCCTTGGCTGTTGATAAATCATATGAAACGACTGTATCGGGCATTAGAAGAACAATTCAATCAGCAGTCAATCTTTTCATTGTGAACAATACATTAGACATTCAGGTACTTGAGTTGAATTCCCATAGGCTTATCTGAGGACCAGAATTACGGTGGTACAACTGCGCTCTTACACCCGATGTAAATTCATGTATAGAGTAAATACCTCTCCCATAAATAGGGTGCTGTAAGTTTCACAGGCTTCAAGTTTAAGAAAGCACAAGTGCAAGCAGTGCCACAGTAGTAACTGGTGACCCCTTGGATCAGTCTATGAGGGCTGTGTGCATGAACTTTGGGGGCAACCACTGTTTACAATGTGCCTGGCACATGATGCTACATATCAGTAATTTGGATTCTTTGAAGTATAGAGTGATACTAGGCACACTGAACGAACAGTGTTTGATTGTTGCACCAGACTATCCTTTAGCTCATTGTGATCAGATGTAATATTCCTCACATGCCACTCAGAGCTGCTCAATTTTGCATGTTGTAGCTTTTAATTTATCTCTGTCCTTAGTTTTTTGTAGCCTCACATCACAGGTGGCTTGCATTTGTAGACCGATGCTTCATAATTTTCTAAAAGCTTTTGAAAACAAAACTATCGGAGGCAGACAATTAGTTGCTTCTATTCTCACCTGCATAATTAATTTCGCATCTCTGTGCAAACATATCAAAGTAGTACATGACCCCTCGCTGTTCACACCCATCGGTCTTTGGAGGTGAAGCACAGACATTTTTCATGTGCTGGCAGTGGTCACCCCCACAACCAGGTGGACACAAACAGGAGTAGTTGCCGTTGCCAGGGAGACTCAGGCATGTTCCACTGTTCATGCAGGGATTGGACGTACAGGGGTTTTGGCATTCCGGCCGGTCATTCTGGAAAGAACACAGTGGCTGTCCTTGCTGTAAGTTGGAGGCAAAGAGAAAGTATTACAAACATTTGGTTCAGTGCAGATACTGAGAGAAATTTATGTTGACTTAGTCTGATTGGACACAATTCTCACTGCAAATTCACACCAGTAAGAGGGAATACTTAATCACAATTTTTGAACATTTATGGCTGCTTGCAATGGTAAGCAGTTATATGGCTACTATAAGATGATCTCTGGCAGGCACATAACACACTCACACACACAAGTGTGTAAATGCCTTCAATCGTGGACTCCCTATTGTTCCTCTTTTGTTCATACTTCAACATTTTCGGAAGACCTCCCATATGTTTTGTACACGTTTTCCAACCGTGGACTCTTCAGCAACCGTGGACCCTATTGTCCCCTATTGTTATAGGTCCATGATTTGAATGTGTATACAAACTCACCCTTAAATTGATATTTTAAGGGTATTTCCTCTGTTCTTGTGTACAAACAAAAAATTAGTGTGTGAAATGTGTTTCCAAACGGCTCCTATTTCAACTGGACTATCTTTCCTGGGTTGATATTTTGACCAAATGCCGCATATGTAAAATGCTTTAATTTGTGGCGAATAAGTATGCCTTGGGACCGGAATTCCTTCTTTTTCGGTAAATTACTAAAACCTATTTGTGAAATTCTCGTGGGGTGCCATTTAAGTACCCCATAAGGACAATGAATGTTCCTTCCCATTGTTCTGGTATCCCACAAGGCACTATAAACACATGCATATAAAGCCCCCCAAAAGCCTCTGGTTTCTCGTCAGAGTGTGTGTCGCTGTAGACCTGCGCGTCAGCAAAGCAAAAAGTTTTTTATTTGGTATAAAATGATGTCTACAAGCTGTCAAACTTGCTTAACCCTTTTTTTCGATGGAGTATAGCTGAGTAATATGTATAGTAAAGGAGTCTTGTGCCCCGACATCTTCGTGCGATTTAGAACGCTGGCCTTGTTAGCGCCCTGTGACTGGTGCGTGGGTATAAAAGGCCCATGCGCAGGCAGCTCATTCTCTTCAGTTGGCTGACTGACAAGAATCACGAACAGTTGGCGCGACGTCTCTGCAGAAGATCGTCTGGCCGGAACACGCTGGAAAATTGACAGCACTGTAGATTAGTTTCAATGGCAAAGTCCATCTGTTAGGGTGAAGCAAGTGCCCGAACGCCAATCTGCCTAGCAGTGATTCTCTAGTGCACTAGATAGCTTTGGCGCATCGCAGTGGACTGCCTCCAAATGGACCTGTCTCCCGGTCGCCCAAGGCTCTGTCGATGGAGACCCCCAAAATAGAGAATCTTTAATTTCAAACCAATCAAAATTCTCCTTTAGCCCATGAACTATAGTTGTATATCTAACTTATCAGTTAAAATGTGTTTGGGTGCACTGAAAGTGCATTGGTAGGTTTTATTTTTACCTGTTGATATAGACTCCTCTAACAGCTACACAAAATCTCACACATATTTTGTTATGCTGGTTGTATTTAAAATTGCAGTTTCCAAGGATCATCTGTCTGGGCGAACCCATTTTGGGGGGGGAAATTTAAAAATCATGTTCTCTGCCTTTAAATGATATTAACAAATACGTGGGACAGTTTTTCTATTCCTATTGGTTGAAACGCATCATATGACCGTGTATTAACATTTGATAATGCCCACTGAGAAACTGCGTAAATCAAGCGCTGGCACATGGATACGAGACAGTTTAATCGGGTCTGATTGGTCAGGAGTCTGTGTGCATGTGACGCACCACGTGCACGCCAAGTTCATTAAAGGGGATTCTATTAGACAACTTTCAAAAGGAATATACCATAAAATGGACAGGGGTGTTCAGGAAAATAAAAGTAGGGTTTTAGAACAAAATTGTGGGAAATCCTTCATATTTTGACTTCTTTTGACTCTCTGAATAAAAAGGTATTTATGAATGGGAATAAATATGTGCTTAGCCGGTCTTACGGTAACATTTAAGACCTTGCTCTGGAGAGTGAATGCTGATAATGCCTTCACCAAATTCTCCTGAGCTGGTCTTAAAGGCATGTTTAAGACTGGCCAAGCACATATTTATTCCCTTATAAGATTGTCAATGGTTGGTGACCTGACAATAGCAGACAGTGCAAGGGTCTGGTTGCCAAGCCTGGCCTTCCTGGTACTCCTGGTTATCATAGATGCAAGACATCTGACGACACTCACACATCTCTCGCTTGGCAAGACGAATTTCCATCGATGACACCTGGTACAGGTCCCAAACAAAAGGACATACATTCAAACATTTATGCAAAATAGTTTTGGCCGTGACTGTGATTTTCTGAAGTTTCAATTTTTTAAAATTCTGCAAAACCATACATTTTAAAAGAAAAGACATTTTTGGAAGTGCAGCTCACCGAGGCAAACAAACCAGTCAGCACACCCAATCTGGAGAATTTTCTCTCACAAACTGGACAAATTACATCAATAGAGGGTAAAGCATGGTCAACTTCCTTGTAACACAAAATCAATTGACATTAATCGATTAGGTATAAATAGTTAGGGTGTTGGTATTATTTTAGTGAATATTCTGTACCTGAGATTTCAGCATGCCCATCATGCTACTCATCTCTTCCACAATCCTTTCTAGCTCAAGGATCCGTTCTTCCTGTAGGGTCAGGACCGACAAGCTGAGGTCCTGGTCTAGTATCCCAGGCTCTATTGTAAAGAAAAGGTTACAGCGTCAGTGATGAGCCACATGAAGGTACATGTACATGTATCTACAGTATCATAAGTGATTAGTAACTGACTCTTAGTATGATAACTTCTGCACAACTAACATGGAATGAGGATCTCATACCTGGACATATTTCAGTCAATGTCTTCAAAAACAAAACTACTACCTGCTATTACCTGCATGCAGCAAGTTTCAAACTCATTTCAAATGAACACGTTCAAGTAATTTATTATCAAGTCATTCAACGCATAGACTTGAAGAGGGAGTCTTAAAGGCATTTCTTTAACATATTTTTTTCTAATTTTCACCCAACTTTTCTAAAAATCAAAGAAGTCTCAAAAGTTTATAGCATATTTATGAAGTACAGAATCAGTCCAACAACTTCTTTTCCATTCATCCTTTCAAACTCCATCCCAAGTTTGGTTTTGGCTAAAACTAGTTTCAAGGTATTACGGCTGTGAGAAAATTTCCCATTCCAGGTCATTTCCTAGATCAACTTTGCAGAACAATCACACATACTCCCCACACATTCTTCTGGTTAAAAAAAGAATCAGACCTTGTAAGCTCCACCAACAAAAAGTGCAAAAGGGCTCTTTGTTTAGGACAGGAAGGAAGACAACCTTGGGAACACAAAGCAACACTGTAATTAGCTAACCACAATTATATGCTGGCAAGCGCATACATGTCAATGTTTAGGAACAGCTAAATGTGGGAACACCCAAGGTTTTTGCAGCTGTAACACACAATCATTTACAACTATATTGTGTTAAGGCAACATGTCAAAGATTACTCAGCCTGATGAAAAGAGAGAAAAGAACTAAGTAATAGTCATTTATCAACGTGTGTGCAGAAATTCACTTCAAAAATGAACAGACTTTGGCTTATTTCCTAACTCCAAAAGTAGTGTCATTTCAAGACCCATACATGTACATGATATGCCTGTAACTACTATATGACAGAATCAACCCAATTCATTTGCAACTTCACAAGCAAAGGTTAATTGAAATGATATTATGTAAGTGAAAAAATCAACAACTGCATGTTGGGATTGCATTTCAATGAAGAGGCTATTTCCAATAACCACTACCACACACAGCAAGAGGCATCCAGTGGGGATAGCATGAGCCAACACATGGTACCAGTTAACCTCTCTACAGGGCTACCAACTGCAAGCTGTCAGCCATAATTACAATAGCAACAGCCTACTTTGACGAGTCTATGACAGGCCAAGGGATGCCCAAAGGGCTTGGAACTTGCTCTGTTAAAATACTTCAAGAGGACAGTTCTGATTTTCCTAAAGTATTTTAAGAATGGGCAGAATCCCAAGAGGAAAATGACCTCCCTTGATACAGAATGGGAATGAAGACAAAAATGGCAAAGATGGGAAAGAGAAGAATTAGTGGTTAGATACTGTCACCATTCACCAGTATGGCCTGGGTCAGAGATCTGTCTCAGGTCCAAATGAAGATTTGAAGATGAAGATCCATGATCTTGATCATCACATGGATTATTGGCAGTATTCCCTGGGGTTGCTCTGGTGAAAGAGGGTAATTCTCCCCCCATTTAACATCAAGGACCTTGAGTCAAATGCTTATACATAAAACTCCCCTCCCCAACTGCTGTATAAATTTGCACTGCTCTCCAAATTTTGTGAATCATTTCTTTTATAAAATTGGTTTTGGTTGAACGAAAAGGATCTGAAACTGTGATGTGAATAGATTACAACTATGCCTCTTACTTGTTTGGTAATTTTCATTTTAGCTTTTCTCCTCAAATTCAGGAATCAAGGTAAATCAATAAGAAAATTGCTGTGCATCTCTGAATGCATCATCCCAAAACTGTAATTTAAGAGGAAATATATTAACTTTGTCTTCTAGGAGAGTTTGACAACACTTTGCATTTTGTTCCCCTTTGAAGTCATGTTCCTCCAAATTCAGGAGTTTTAGGTCTCTGGAAAGTATTTATTCTCAATCTTAACTGCAATATTTCACAGTTGATTCTCATTGTGTGCATGCATGTTACATCCTTTGACAACACAAACCTGCAGCTGTTTGTGCAGCTCTGGCATCTTGGAGGCCTTGGATTAGTTGGTCATATGCTGCCTGGGGTGGATAGACTGGTGTCTCTTTATCAACAGACAAGGCTGGTGATTCCATTGGTGCCTCATCGCTGAGTACGTTGGCTGCTGTATCACTTGAGGTATTTAAGGTAGTGCTAGTGGTTGCATTAGCAGTGGGGTTAGTGTGAGAAGTGCTGGGTGTGTTAAGACTTGTATCATGATGTGTGTCAACCTGTACATCAGTCTGTGCATCACTCAGAGTGCCACTTGGTGCAACATTGGGTTCATGACTTGGTGCTTCTACAAACAGAAACAATACAGAAACTCTGTTAAATAAAATTTAGGAAAGACCTAAAAAGTATGCAGGTGTGGATGGGGGGTGAGGGTAAAAAAAACCCTGAAGTAAGTGTACCTAAACCACTGTAAACAATGGAAGTCATGTATAATGTTTCATTTTTACACTAACAAATTGGTTCACACGTGGCAGTGACCCTGAGGCTACCAGGGAGATGTTTCATCCCATGATGTGGTAAAAAGTAACAACACACTTTACACAAGGACTTCACATTTTCTTTTTTATTATCTGTGGACATGTTTGTACAAACTCCATTTTTTGTATGTTGATGTGGTGATGATTTATGAGACTTTCACATGCCTGTGTTGCACCACAATAAATGGGTGAATCACCGTAAATCATGAATGCATTCTATGTCAAGTTGACATGTGGCATCTTGAAGGCAAATACATCAAGTGGCATAATGTAACATTTGTATGGTATATATATCACTCCTCGGTTAAGTAGACCTTTGATGAAACTTGATGTAATCAGTGTACACCATACCTTATTCACCAAGGATAAGGCCCTATCAGAGGTAAGCTATCTCCTTAGGATCCAGGACAAGGGGGGAGACAATCAAATATTTACAAACGAAATACCCAAGTTGCACAAGTTGTGATTTCCGAATTTCTTAGCTTAATGGTGATGAGAAGCACTGTTAAGTCTTGTAGCCTCTGTCTGGACATTCATGGTCTATACAAGCTACATGTATGCAAATGTCCTAGGAAGGATGTTGTGGATTCCAATCCTGTCATTAGGTTGTCCTCATCAGACAAACACATTGGCAGACCACAAAACAAACAACACGTCTTCAGGAAGTCAGGTCTAGCATTCCTCTACATCGAAATGAGGTGTTTGACGCTCATGATGGTGGGTATGCATACTAGTTTTTCAGTGGACAGTACATGGACATGTATGTATTTGATGCAGAATTGAGACCTGTTGCTACATGTATATAGTCAGGAAATCACAAATTGTCTCTGATGGTTAGACAAATAATCCATCTAGCATATAAATGCGCTTACACATAGCTTGGTTTCCTGTGGGAAGTGAATTGACTTCCTTATAGATTTGGCCTCTGTGATCTCTTTAAAATCCAGTCGGGGTATTCGAAAAACAGGCTTGACCTAAACTGAGATATACACCCTACATTTTACATGTATGGCTGCAGAAATCTCATAAACTGTTTATAATAAAAAAGCCAGGGTCTGACATTTTGATCAGGGCAGAATGCATTAAAATGTAGGTTGGGCCAAATGTCAACATAGCTAGACTGGATGTAGAGTGATTACAGTGGCTAAATCTATTAGGAAGTCAATAGCCTTCCCACAGGAAAGCATGCTAAGTGCATTTATTTACTTGTCTGCACTTCAGAGATCATTTTTAGACTTCCTCACTCTGTTTACATGTAGAAACCTGTCATGAACAGTGGTCATAAAGTTTTGTATCTATTGCCATGTAACTATCAATGCACTCTATCCTTAATGATAGTCAACTTTAGATGGTACGGCAGAACTTGTTCAATTTCTTCTTTGATCTGTACAATGTTCCCAGTATGTGTACATTACCAGGGAGTTACACGTAGCTTATTGGTTGTTCCATTGCTCCAATTCAATCCTGATCTTTGTATTGATATACCACATTCAGCAATGCTGTCTGAATACCATCTATCAAGGAAACACGCCCTGCTATGCAATCATTTCACCTCAAATCTAATTCCATTGACAATGTTTCCTGAACATTCAAAGTTGGACCTCATGTTCACGTCAAGTACCATGTTTGATTAAATTCACCAGCAGACACACACTATGAACAGGTACAATGTATCTGTAAAAGTGTACAAGCAGAAAAGCACCGGGGCATCTTGGATAGCATTTGATCACATCCCAGGAAGTCTGATTTTCAATGAACATCATACAGGTACACATATGTACAGTATGTACGTAAGTGTATCTGTTTTACTAGTCATACATTGCTGCACATGAGTGTTTCTAATATGCCAGTAATGAATGCTGTATAATGTTGTCTAGAAAGGATCAGTTAATAGTTCCTGCATCTGGCTATTTAAAATGTATTTAATTAAACGGTGTGTGTAAAGGAGTTCTTTATATGTTTAATGAAATAAGCAATAAACAAATAGGTAAAAAACAAAAATATAAAGAACAAAATTAATAAAACCTTTTGTGGAATGGATGTAACCGTCCCAACCAAGTCATTCATTACAAGCCTAATAAAAAAGCAAAAAGCTTGCTCAGAAATCTTCATATTCTGGCAGAAATCTTACACTTTTCACTGAAGGGGGTCTGAAACTTCAGCGGTCGTGCACAGCTAGCTATGAGTACTGGAGTTCATATGGAGTTTCATTCATGATCTCAGCACAAATTCAAATTCTAGCACCATCAAATAACTTTCTATTTCAGCCTAGTCAGGAGACAGTAAGGACACACCTTCTGTCTCACAGTCTGTAAATTACAGAGGGGGTACTGAGGGTGGGTTAAACTTACAAAGAGAGTTCATGGATGTAATCTTTATTACCTAGGGCACGGGAAAGTGAACTTCCTTCAAATCAATTACGAGTCACTGACATCTGAGATAAAGTCAGACACTGGCTAGACGAACATGCTATGACAAACCTTGCACAAACTCTTTGTCAACCCAATGCTGAGTGCAATGAAAATACTGGCTTCCTTTACAAACACCCCTATAAAAACAGAAGTTTGCAAAGCTATCAACTCGCATCAAACATGACTACAAAACAGTTAAATTATTTTGATGTGAGCCACAGCACTGCCTACCCCTTCATTCCTATTCTAAATAATATAAAATAATATAAATGCATGTAATACATGCATTTTTCCCTTTTTAATTCCAAACATTTTTTGGAGGGTCTGCCAATATGTTTTGTTGTTCTTTTTTGGGGGGGCCAAATCATTGCTGGTCCTTGTCCAACACTGGTAAAATACAATGTCCCCTTATTCCTCTGTATTCCAGGTTAAATGCATCTATGCATTCAGCTATTCAGGAAAACCCCTTGAATTACACTTCAATTCATTATGTCTGGGATTTGGAAGTTAGTTCTGGACACACCTAGTATGTGTCACACATCTAGGATGTAAATGTATGGACCAGTCACCACTTGGAGTAGAAATTGCATACATGTGTACTTACTGTACTTTTATACACATTGCATATGAAAATGATCAGTAAATTTCATACCATAAACTGCATAATATGTATTACACAGGCTCATATTATATTTTTTTATAAAACCACTGTGTTGTTGATAATAATATTACTAATATCTTAAAATAAGTTGTGTTCTCAATGATTTTTATATCTTAATTTGAACATGTTCAATTAGTAATTTTGTAGTACTGTTCTCATAATCCACATATATTTTTGACGCAACATAAATTTGAAATTTTTATTATCCTACTTATAATTTATTATCCTATTATCCAATCAACTGTGTGGTTTAGTTCACATTTTCACAATCCTTTTAGATGCTGTCATATTCATGCTCTCTGTTTTTTATGTTGGTATGCTGTTAATTCCTCTTTTATATTATCTTTACGCAGAGTGTCTTACCTCCCTGAGAAGAAAAATTAAATTGAAATGTAAGAAAATGTGTCACAGTCAGCTACAAAATTACATGTATCTCATCTGTTTGAATGATTTTAACTACCTTCAGTGATAGGGCAGGTCCATGGCATCTGAGTTAGTTCCGAGGGATACAGCCAGAAATCTTCAATCCAACCCTGAAAGTAGACATCAATTCAGCATGAAAAGTGTTGAGTCTTGAAGTAAAATGTGAACAGAGTTGAATAGGGTGGATAGCATTCAAAAGCTGAGGCTATACCAAGCCAGCTCATTTTGCCCTCTTGCACGATTTCATTCAATTCATTTCGGGTGTCTTATGTCATACATGGAGCATGTCCTAAAAAAAGAAATTCAGTGGGAACTTAAGTTCAGTCAAGTGAGAAAATGGTAGGTTTGTGAAGATCATTTTCTCCAAAAATGCCTCTAAGCTATCATTGCTTGTCAAAATTTCAAATGTCAAAACATCTGACGTCAAGAACCATCTCTTCAGTGGATGATAAAATTAATGAGTATGTGACTCATTTTACAGAGCAGATCATGACAGAAAAAGATTACAGCAGAAGATGTACACATTCAGTGGGACTGTTTCCTTGTTCTTGGCTTGTACATACATAAATGTAGCTGCAATAGAGCAAGTAAGCTAATACACACTTGCAGTTGGCATCATTTGTTTGGGACACAACCAAAGGTCTGACCCTTCTTGCATGGCAAAAAAGTACAACAGAGAAAGGGACTTCTGGCAGCAAAGTCTACTCTAGTGTGATGGAGAGATCCTTGGTTTAATAAAAGCAGGTGAAGATCACGGCTCCCTTTTTATAGTGAAGCTGCTAGGTTTCACTGAATATAGGGCTGTCTTTGTTTATTTTCTTAAGAGGGCCTTGGTTCTAGGTGGCTGAGGTCCCCTACAGGCACAATAAAGGGTCACAGAATTCAGGGTGGTCCCATGAGAAAATAGTGCAAACATTGACTTATCAATTAAATATCAATAATGAAAAACTGATAACCATGATTACTCTTGCTTTGCTTTGTTTTTTCCCCTGTGGTAGCTAAGACAAAAATAAGTCTATGCGCATGTAAATGGCTTTTTGTTGTCCAAGAAGAAATTGTTAATTGAGGTCAGAATTTTAATGATATTTAACTGTGTATTGACAGAAGTCACAAACTTTAACTTCTACCTGCCAAAGTTTTTTCACAGGTATCTTGCTGTCTCCTTTGAAAGAAAATATTAAAATAAGAAATATTTTGATGGCAAAGTTTAATTCTGCAATTTATTAAGTGATTTTTATGCTGGTAATTTACAAGACATATCAAGGAAGCTGGAAGATATATGCATATGTAATTACAATGTAGACTAAGAGATGCACACACGTCAATGATTTTATTCTTTATATTCAAAACAAATACCACTGTTTTGACAATATTTTGATGGAAGCTGTATCTTGCTCTATTTACGTAGATTAAAAGGCCCACATAGCATGGATGCTATGCAGACGAAGATGCAATTAAGTTGGGAAAAAATGAAGATGCAGGGAATATATGCTTTTCTAATGAAGATTGGTATACAAATATGGATTGCTTTGAGTGACAGAATTAAATTGTAGTCAAGTTCAACAATAACTGATTAATTTGATTTAAATACATATATAAAAGATTTGTGTATTTGGATAAGAAATCTGTCAAAAATTGACCAGCACTTTTCTACACTACCTCTTCACAAAAGATTTGATCCCAGCTCCATGGAGCTACACGTTTTTAACAATTTGGAGTGCATTTTGCACAAAATGCCAGTGGTCATCCACTAAGTTCTTTGGTTGAGCTAGTACTTTGGTTGACATGCGTATGCATGTAGTTCTTTTGGCTATGCACAGCAAGACAGAAAAATATACAGGGTGTCCACATAAAAAGTATACCGAGATAAAAATTACTGTAATAGCAAAACTACTTTATTTATGGGAAAGAGAAATATATCTCTAGAAAGGGCAGAATGTCCTCTTTGCAATGGTATACGGCTTGTGATGTTATTGACACAGATGAGTGAACAAACTAGACCGGTGTTAAAGGTACTGAAATCGGCACTGTGACAAGTTTGCATATGTGATTAACAAGGCTAGACCATGCAAGTGTGCAGAATACCACATGCCTTTGCTTTAAGAACTGTGAGAAGTTGCATACTGATAACAAAAGTCAGCATGTGGGGTGAAGGCGATTTCCTTTAATTATGGCATTACCTACAGAACCAAATTTTCACTACACCCTCAGCTAATGTTCAGGAGTTAACGTGGAAGAATAGAGGAAGATGTCAATAATCTCGGTCAAGACCTTGGAATGATCAGACGAGCAGTAAGGAGCATGTTTCGAAGATGTCAAATGTGCATTGATGGGAATGGTGGCCACGTGGGGGACTTAGCACATTATACTGATGAGGTAAGTATCGAAAACAAAGCAGATAAGATTGATTTAGGTACATTCCTTGTTTTCAAAAATGCGTTCTTAAAGCAAAGGCATTTGTTATTCTGCACACTTGCATGGTCTACCCTTGTTAATAACATATGCAAACTTGTCACAGTGCCAATTTCAGTACCCTTAACACCAGTCTAGTTTGTTCACTCATCTGTGTCAATAACATCACAAGCCGTATACCATTGCAAAGAGGACATTCTGCCCTTTCTAGAGATATATTTCTCTTTCCCATAAATAAAGTAGTTTTGCTATTACAGTAATTTTTATCTCTGTATACTTTTTATGTGGACACCCTATATATATATACATACATATACTTACACTGAATTTGTTCTTGCCCTTCAACCCCTGTAAAACATAGACAATTGGTTCCTCTGGGAGGCTCAAATTAATAGCGCCCTCGTCCAGCACCACTTCCCTCATCCTCTTGCACCCTTCATAAATCTTCATCCTTGTGCCCAACAGCACGATTCCAACTTGTGCCCATTCCTGTAGGTCTGTCTCAATAAAAGGGGATGAGGTTAACACTTCTCTCAGGGCATTCCCGTTGAGGGTACGGTATTTCAGCCGCAATATGCCTGTTCTCAGGTTTGAACTGAGCATGAGCAAGGGACTGTTGTCCGACGTTGATATTGTTAAGAGCGTCCCTGCACTCTCGTACACTTGTTTGGCTATGATGACTAGACTCAAAGCAGTGCTGTCGTGATTGCTTAGTTCTTGCACTGCACCATTGGGCAATGTGAGTGTTGGAACTGAAGGACGAACTCTGTATGAAGTTGTTCCAATGTGTGAACCCGACGTATTGGAAACTCCTTTAATTGCTTCCCTGCTTTGGAAAACTTGCAGCATATCTACAAAACAAAAAAAAAGAAATAGTTAACCCTACAAAAAAACACTGAATTCCAAAGCTGAATGATATTCCTTAAAATATGTGTACATGTATCATTCAACTTTAGCAAGGATCGATGAAGGCAGTGTGGTGAGAGAGAAAAGCAGACCTTGAGTTTCACAATTAAATTTTTGGTGCGCCAAATATACTAATCCCTTCAACAATGTTAAGAGCACCTAACACTACCGCATGAATCAACTGGTGAAATTTTCTGTTGTGCTGAACATTTTTCCGATATCATCATATTGCTTCTTTTTTTTTCACGTGCCAAGCCTTCAAAGTTTTATTTAAAAAGTTGGAGACACTGTTCTCACACAGGGCCCATTTTCCCTAGACACGCAAGTCCAAAAATACTTTTTCCTTTGATGTGCCCCATGCACACGCACAGAAGCCAACACTGTCGTGGCCCTTTGACTTCAATTGGTCATAACAACAAAAAAAAAACTTGAATGAGTTGAAACTTTACATTTGTATTGAGAGTAAGAGTCTTTATGTGCACATCATAGATCGGCATGAGACAGCTGATTTATTAGGGAGGAGTAGAATCCACACCTCCTGGATGTGAGATATTCCAGACTAACAAGCTCTTTTAAGGTTAAGGAAAAGCCAATGATACCCAAAGCTCATTGCAAATTTACTTGAGAAGATCTTGTTTGAAGAGTTACTTAAGCTGTGGCTGAGCAAACGCCTTACAAATGCACTCATTGGGTGAATGCTTTCTAACTTCTAGGCCTGTGCTGTCGGTGTGTCTTTGTGTAATCTTCAGTACAGTACATATGTATGGTTTATACGGATTGTCAACCAACTTGGCCTTTTGTCAGATGAACCCTGACCCTTTAAATACTAACAATATCTGGGTCTCCTTGAATTGGAGAGATTTGGGACTGACCCTATCACTACTTCTTTGGAGGGGCTCGTGAAAAATTTAAACCAAGATGTAACAGGGCCATAGCAGGTGCCAAAATTTATGTTAACGTGTAAAAAAACCTATATCAAGAGGCACAGGGTTCCAAATTATGTTAACATGTTTTAAACAATGCAATAGTCTACCAACAAGTCTTTTTTTTCCTACAAGTAGCTAAAGCTCAATGAATGAATAAATGTATTGAATTAAACTAGGTAATGTGGTACTAAATCATGCAGAAAGAGACAAAGCCATGCGGCTCCTGTCAAGCAGGAAGTTTTCCATTTGTAGCCCAACAGGTGTTGACCAACACAGCTAATTCTAGTGAGCTCGTTCCATTTTTGTAGCTTGTCCCTGTCCTAAAAGTTGAATTTTCTGGGTTGTCTGGAGTCTTTGAGTCTTGCAATCCTGATCCATCTAATGTTTTCAGCAATACTAAGATGGTGCAGGTTGTGATGTCATAGGCAAGGTAAATAAGCAATAAAGGGGAAGCTGTATACGACTTTGGGGGAATTTCTTCGCAGAAGAGTGAGTCTGATTTATTTGTGCATCTTTTTCTGCATTCAAGATGAAGACAACCATCCTTAAATTAATATCTTTATCAACAACATAATTTACCATATGACTGACACTGGTAAAAAAGTAATGTCTTATCAAGAAGGTTTAAATCCCCAATTATACATTCTCACTTTAAGCATAGTCACTACTCACTAATTCCAAAAGCATCCTGATTGACCGATTGCCTCCCTGTTGAAACTGCTGTTGAAACTAACAAGGACACAATCAGGCCTACTGTATGTGCCAAGGCCATCTTGGAGCTGCTGTTTCTTTTACACTTCCCTTGATTTGTGATAAGCTAGTCTCAACAGCATCATCCTCAGAGAAATTCAGACCTGAACCAGAAATTGTACAAATCAGTGAAAAATGGAAGAGCATGTCAGTTGTAGCCTATTTTATTTTAGATTATGTGACAATAAAAAAATTAATAATTAGCAACCTCTTTTTAAATGTAAAATGGGGAGGTTAGTTTGTGTGCATAACTTGTTGCAACAAGTGGGATGTACAAAAAATCTGAAGTTACAATCAGTTTTAAAAACTGATAGCACAATGAAATATTTATTTCTTAGAAATTCAAGGCACAGGATTTGAATTCATTTAAATATTTCCTAGGATTATTATAGGATCCCTGTACTTTTCTGGTTGTTTTTTTAATTTCTTGCAGTGTAGCACTCACTAGCAGTGCACAAATGATCTTTGTGGTCTTGTTCGTATAATGGCACTTTTTCAATCATTTTGTGAAGGATTTGAGGGAAAACGATAACTTTTTACTAATTGAAGATGTGGTAAAATGATGAACTACATTTTCTAATGCATTGTTACATAGGAACAGGATTCTCAAGTAAGTTTTACCAATACCCGTTGATTAATGATGTACACAGAACAGAATACAAACTGACTCATGTTTCATTGTCCAATTTTTAAAATAGAAACTAAGGTAAGGAGTTAATCACACACTTGAAATTTATGATGCTTAAAAATTGTAACTAATCCCATTTTTTTTCTTGATACCCTTCCTTGTTCTTAAATGTTTATACGCCTAGGCAACGGCGAGAATGATCTCCAGATATGTAATCTGGGGAGTCTTAAATTGAAATCACAGAAAAGCTTCTGCACACGTATTATCGGACTTTTCAACAAGGGCCGAGACTGAAGTGGCTATTCCGGCAGAATTGGCCATTTCTACAACGGCCAATAAGGCAACTGCTGGGCAGACATTCCACCCTTGCGCTTTGCCTCTCGGCATTCTACTCCAGTGCGGGGCCACGGCCACTAGTGCGGCACAGCTCTCTCGAAAACAAATTCCTCGTCTCTTTCTCAAAGAACAGAGACAAGTTTGCAAAGTTTATACGATGAAAAGTGTAATGGCTGTCATGTGTACAGTGAAAAAACTACACTTCCTTACCTTGAAAGAAAACTCGGTAGGGAAACTCGGTCAGTTGGCTCAGCTAAGTGCAGAGACTCATTTTCCTACGTGCACCACCACAATAATGCACTTGCAGTGCCAATATGCGTGCAAACGAGCGACGCTCACAAGCAGCGGCACCACTTACTGTCTCGTAAAACGCAATGAGTGTGTGCACGTACACTGTACGTACCTGTGATGGGCAAACTTCTGATCTTTTTTAAGTTAAGGAAATATGAATGGAGGGCGCTATTTAACTTTCTCAGACTCGAGTCGTCTGGCCGCTTGGCTTTTGGAATGGTA
>NW_019091459.1:47239-117975 GCF_001949145.1 Acanthaster planci
TGCATTTCATAGTCGTTTCTGAACCAGCAAAATGCATTTCCCACTTTGAATCCAACATTTGGATTTCTCTCAGTCTCTGTCTCAAAAATATACCTGACATGTTCAAACGCTAATTAAAAACACAATTTACTCAAAAGTATATGCAGGGAGAATGGTCAACTTTGTAAAATTAATTCTAACAATTAGGTTTTGTTATGTTACTAACTCTGTACTGCCTTCATATTGTCCTTTTGACATTCTGTGGTTGACTGTTTTTGTAATTATAACGGTTATTTGTTAACTTCACACTGGGGTTCCGCTCGACAAGCTCATGCTTCTTGGAGACCTCAATCCATACACGAGGCAATATGTTCATTAACACTGTCTGTTCATCTATGTTTTTGTAAAAAAAAAATTAAAAAGACATGAACTGAACTGAAAAAAACCGACCTCTTTTGGTTAAGCTCGGGGCCTGTAGGGCATAATCCCTGGCTATATGGTGATTTAGAGTGTAAAAAAAGTATTGACACATGACTCGAATTCGTAAAGTTCCATGCAAACCAACAACGGCTGGACAACCAACTTTAAGTTCCAAAACTTTTCATTCCTCTTTAATTCCCACTCACAATTTGGAGTTCTTTTTTCTATCTGCCATTTCCTCAAAGTTTCAAGGCGTATATAAATAAGTTTTTTTTTAATTATTTTTTAATCAGCTCTCCTGAATATTGTAAAAGAAAGCACCAGACCATTTTAACGTTATATGTTTGAAATTTTGCCCCATTTTATCAATTTTCAGAAACCTCAGAGCTTAATTTATGCATAACGTTTTGATAATTAAAGGCAACAGATTTTATGACTTGATATTGCTTATTTGCAGCACCAGTTGAGGATACGTATATTACCTTGTTTGTGAACATATTCAACACGAAATAATAACCACTAAGCTACCAGTCTCCAATATAGTTGTCATATCCAAATGTCAACTAGAGATGTACAGCAAAACAAAAATCATGACAAGAATTTGCCCATCAAGATAAGGCACATTTTGTGGGCTTGGGTCATGGACTATGTATATGATTCTATATACTGGGTTGGAATGGTGAGTAGCTATTAATTCATGCATCATTCCCACACAAGAGATAATTAATATCAACGAAAGAGAACTTCATTATTTCTTATGACGTGAATAAAAAGTGAAAGCTGGAAGGATTTCTTTTGTATAAATCTGCTTTGCAAAAACAAAAGACAGCTATGACATATATAGAAACTGCTCCCAATATACAAATGATAGTTTTATATACCTTGCCCTGGAGCACTGGAAAAGCAGGCAAGCCAGAGTTGAAAGTTGGTTTATTTCACTTATCACTTTGTCTTTCTGTGAATGTGGTCTGCAAATTCAAACCAGGAAGCCACTTTTTTTTTTTGTCCAAGGCAACTAGTTATGATGGACTCTGTCAACTATGAAATCCACAATGGACGGCTTAAATTCTACACATGACTCAAAAGCCCTCCAATTAGAAATCTTCTTATTTCTTTCCTCCCGTTTTGCAGTTATTATGACATACATGAGACTGAAAAGAGTTTTGAGACACCGTAATAGACAATTAAGGGACGTTTCCCAAACAAGCTGATATTTGTTTACATTGGCCATAACATATAAGCCTACGACCCATTTACACAGACAAGCGGTAAAGAATTCTGCTAGATAACTGTTCATCTGGCGCGATAGATTTCTGCAGGATTATTTCACTCTGACTTGACAATCCGTAAGGTAAGGAATCAATGCTGTGTGTTGATTTAAACCCGAACGATGTGCCTCCTTACAAACTCCACTGACAAAGGACAGTAACAGCGGTTTAGCCTCGGCCTCAGTGGATTGACAAATCATGTATCTCAGTTACTCCTGGAATGCATTCGGCGAAACAGGCCAATTATTATTCAAAGACAGAGCGATGCCTCTGACTTTTTCCATTTATATCCTTGCAAGGATTCAACAGTCCTGAAGACTAAATACTTTCCAACAACCATTTAATCAATGCCCGTGATCGGTAGGTATTTTGAAATCTCTGCAGTTGACTTTCTTGGTCGTGTCAGTCTACAATTTAAAGGTGTGCTTTAAGTTTTCAACTTATTCCTTTACCTGACGTCTCAGGCCTTGATTTGCTGCCAGAACACAGGGCATTTTATACAGTTCCAAAAGGGGTGCCTGCATTACCTTTATAACACTTCATGTCAAAAAGGGTTTGTTGTCAGGGGAAGAAACAGTGCATTTTGGAATTTCCGCAAGTACCAACGTGGCCCGTCGTTATTTGCTTCACGCCCTTTCGAGTCCACTTGTCACTGTGTGTTCATAAATGCCAACTTGACGAATCTGCCGGCTGTTTTCCACACTGCAAATCGCCTCATCTACCAAAACAGGTAGCAGCCAACCAGATTGCCGGACGTTTTTTACACCTGCCATACTTCTATTATAATGAACGAGTCTACAAGTCTGATCACTTTGATTGGTTGAGATTTCGTATGCATTATGCAAGATCGTGTCGTTCATATTACATATTACATACATATCATATTATGAATAACTACATATCACTGACGAGGGTCTGACTGGCTTATCCATCAAGCCCGAAGCACAAACTGGTTAGACGTAGTCTTTGTATTCATGATCAATGGACGTATCACAAACAAGCTGTCAAATGAGGGCGCCTTATAAGAAACTATGCGAGAAGCCAATGTTATGTGAAGGGATGGCCGACTGGGGAAATACACCACAAGTCCGACTCGATTCAAGTCTTGTACCAACGTTGTAGTGCAGCATATGAATCTTTTCATCCTGGAGCTCTCAGCACATTCACAAAAATTGCCAAGTTATTTATTTCAAAACCTGGTTTCGTGTTATCTTTGTGAGATAAATACGGTTTTACTCCAATAAGCAAAGATGGGAAGTAACTGGTTCTAGAAACTGAGGCCAATTATTTATAATGAAACTGTTTGGTGCCTGTGTAATCAGCTTCAACTTACACCTCACTGTTTTCCTGTACTTGTTGTCTGAATGAGTAAGGCTTTACATGTACATAGAGAATGCACTAGAAATAGAAGACAAGCAGTTACCAACAAACACAAGGAAGGCAGCAGCAAGCACAGTCGCAGTAGCAGAAAAGCCATCCATAGCAGCCACACGGTAGAGCAGTAGCAGAGAGAAAAAGCTGGTGCAATGGTTGCAACAGCAACTTACAGATGGAGGGGCATCTGAAAAAAATCACAGAGCAGAGACGAAACAGCAGCAACAGCAGAAGTTGCATCGCAATAAATCTCGTCTAAGATCTTGGGACTTATGAGGAAAGACTTGGGCTCGAAACCGAACATACTTACGCTGTTTGCGTCCCCAGAGGACAAATGTCAAGGCGACAAACAGAAGAAACGACACACTGGGGCAGCGACTTCGATTAGGATTACAGTCCATTCAGTCGTTTTCGTGGTGTCTGCAAAAGTGAAAGGGAGAAATGTATCACCTGTACTTGGGCAAAAAAGTGCACTTAGTTATAACAGACGCGAAATTCACTGACTAAATGAAATAATAGTAACAACTTGTCATACAATGATAGATATGACATCTGTATAGGATGATGCCTCATCATCAGAAACATGGAAAACTGCGAGGATTTACAACTGAAAAATATTACTGCGAGTAAACTGAGGAAAGTGCTGAGTTTTAGAGCTTTGGATGAAAACCGCAAATAAATATTCGGCAGAAAACATATGGCAAATTAGACAACGATTAAAAAACCCAGTCCGAGTATCGACTGGGAGGACATTTATTCATTATTCTTTGTAAAGCATTACTTTGAGTAGGATCAAAGGAAACTTACTTTGTAATTTTCTGTTGATGCAAAATTTATGGTGTCGGTATAAGGCTCTTGAACAGATGAAAATTCAGTCATCTCATCTTTGACACGTTATTTGGTGAGGCATTTGCAAGATAAAAGAAAACATGGTGTTTGAAATATTGTAGTATCTTAGAAAGTGTCATACTAGGAGATAAAACAGCGCCACAATGTAGTTTAGAATAAATCCACTATGTTCTGATCAAATAAATTATTTATTAATTGTAACACATCCATTATATGACACAGTTTCTCAGCTGAATATCCTGACATTTGTCCTTCATAAAGCTAGACTAACCTTGGTGTTTTCATATTTCATCAGAATAGTTCTGGAACAGATCAACGGGTACACATTCACTCTAAAGAAAACTTATAGGGTCTAACCAATCTCTGAAGTTGTGTGGATGCTATCAATCAGATGTCTGATAGGCCTAAGGAACCAGAAGGAAGGTGGTGAAATCCAAACTTTGTCAATCGTGTATGCTTATGTTTAAATTCAGAAGGATCCCCCTAGGGTAAACAACAATTGAGTTTTACAGAAAGCCGCCGTTGAATTCAGTTAGGCTAAACTGTGTTGCATTATGTGCACTCTTGGCCTCTACTTGTTTTCCACTTTTGTTGTTGTTTTTCCTTTATTGCCATTTTATTTACACTGGAGAAAGACAATTAAATGGACACGCAACAATAACCTCATGCATAATGTAGCAAAGTGAACATTCACTTTCTACTTGTGTCATTCTAAAAGTAAGGGCAGCAATGCTCGGAGATTCAGACGATAACAAACATTGGTAAGTAGCTTGTAGTATCACTGTGTAAGAAGTGTCGCTATTGTGACGTAAGTTCTGGAACGAACCGATGGGCGCACAGGATTTCAACTTTTTGTACAATGTACTGATCTTTCTGACAACAGCAAAGCATACTCCCAAAATATTCAGTCCACTGGTTTCTTTCAGAACCTCACAACGGAAATATATCATACATGGTACTAACATAAGCAACTCCCTGTCAATCCCTGCATAATGCAGACCTTCAAATCCCATCTGTTAATGAAGAAATTAAAAAAATTATTGACTCAGGTACTATCTGAAGTTGCCCTATCAACCATGTTGTCGTATAGCTAGAGAAACTTCGTCCAGAATCGGTGGCTGTGCAAGTGGGTTTCTCTCGCTGTCCATTCAGCAAAGGCGGCACAGTGATCGGGCTGCTGGTAAGCTAGTATCGAACAACACTGCTCTTCTCGCTTTTCATCGAGCGCCAGGGTGATTTCTGCCAGCGGTCTGGTGACAAGGCAGATGAAAACGTGACCCCTGTTCGCTATGATGTTCCCATTTGACACAAACAATGTCCGTGCTGTTGTCGATGATCACGGTGGGACTGCAAAGAAATAATGCAACTGGAATCAAGACACAACGACAAACACCAAGTAGAATGGACAACACGAACAATTACTCAGAAAGAACAGAAATGGAAATGAACAGCAACAGGAAGCCATCAGTTGGATGAGTGAGAGTATTCGGTGTATCAATAGGAAGTGTGTAACTTATTTTGACTAGAGTGACCTCCTCAAAATTTACAAACTTTAATTTCTGTTTAAACCAAAACAAATAAAAAGAATATTTATTGTAAAAGGACACCAACTGCTAATCTCATTAGTCCGTATTGCCTGAAGGGATGGGACTGTATGCACAAACTGGTACCAACATGTCTTTATTTACGAAGCCCACTCTTGCAAAAAAAGTACATAGTCTGTACTTTCAAAAAGTGAAGAACCAGTATACATTTTTTTTCAAAGTTCGTTACTATGAGAGTTATTTTCAGGTTCATTGTTACTTTTCAGTATTTAAAAGAAACGTTGTTTCTACTTTTTTCACACGATACAATTCTTTCAAATGTTTGTTCATAAGGGATCTATAATGAGTGTGTGCCATTTGTGTTGATTGTATTAAAGGACCTTGAAGCCAACACCTGCAACAAATTCTTATTTCCCAAACACATCTCATAGATGTCACTCTTTCATAAAATATACACATAACACAAGTCTGGAAATAACACATTTTTCTTCTTCAAAAATCTCATAAAAGAACCTTAAAAATAAGTTTTGAAAAACTGTACTTCACAGGACTATAAGGCCTTTGCATTTTCATATACATAAACATATACTAGACGCATCTTGTGAATATTTGTTGCCTAGGGAAATATTTTTGACGGAGCAACCTCTAGGGTAACACATTCACCTCGTATTCCATTCAACATGGGAATTGCCTCAGCTAATTCAATTCCTGAATACAACGTCACAAAATGTCAATGTCACACAACAAAGAACCACGTCAGGACATGTTTTAGGTATTTCCTCGCTTGAGCCACCCGTCAATCAAGACAATGGGGTTTTGTATCCAGTGTCAATGTATTCACAGTTATACAGTTACTGTTCCTGAGTTGAATTCTACGAAAATAATCTGTACCCTTTGTTTTACCTTCCTAATCTGAACATTTCCAATTCCGTGGTTTTTATTTGTCTCTGTCCAAGCGTTACCTACGTGCTACAGATTACCCTCCCCTCGATTTTGCTATTCACTGAAAAACGACACTACAACACAACCCCGAAGGGAAAACCACAGAGATAAGCAAAAATAAACTGTTATGACATGGCAGGAAAGGAAACCATATTCGATTTTTTTTTCATTATCCTTGTCCAATAGACAAAAGACAGCTTGGATTAACTCTAATCAAAACCAAACACAAAAACTTGGCATCATCTTCAATTACTGCGGAAGACGATGAATAGCAAGTCAATGCAACTAATTCCTCGTTCAGAGGACATGTGACAGGTAAATGTTGTGCCATTCAGTGACATTGAAATAATGGGAATGTTAATGCCCCACTTGCGTTGTTAAGTTCGTATGGGCCTCTCCACGCACTTTCAGTATTTGAGCAGTTGGCAATACTGAGATTATTTTTGGGCCAATCGATGTCAGGACAGTCCCCGAGGTACAGCACATTCATCCTGCTATCAATTACAGCTCCGTTGCACGTTGCAGTCCAGCTTCGCGTCCTCTACCTGCACCACAGTAACAACCGTTTCTAGGAAGGCTAGGATCAAGTAAGAAATTCATACAAGATTTAACCCATTTTTAGTGATCGTTGCCTTTGGATTTCACATTTAGTAACATACTTGCGATCACCACAAATAAACATTAAGGAACATTTTTATTTATTTCAAAGCAACCGTCCTGTGTGAGTCTGTGGGTTCACAATTTCAACGATACACAAATCCAGACGTGCGATCAGTGAGCTATTTTGTTCAGCCGATGACATCATCACCTTATCTGTGGCCCGCGGCCAAAAGTTTGTGTGTGTGTGTGTGTGTGTGTGTGTGTGGGCCGGGGCATGCTAAATAATTATTGTTTTCCCTTTTAGGGTTGATGTTTGTAGGGTAGAAATTAAACTGTAGAGTTTGTGCAATGGTTCGTCCATTATTAACTTATTAACTCTTACAAATTTTTTCTCGATATTTCTCGACAGAGCTTTTTATTTCAAGTACCCTTTAAGAATATAATGAATACCTAATATATAAAATCCTCCACCCCGAAGAACCTGTGGGTTTTGAGACTGACAACGTTTTTTTTTTCCTTTTTTAATCAATTTTAGTTCGGAGTGAAAGTACAGTATAAAATCGAGTATGGACTATACACAGGTCACAGCTAGAAGTTCGAAAGTACGAAACGTGGCATCATCGAGCAAACTTATAACGACCATCCTGTACAACTAGTTCATGATTGAAAAGATATAGTGCCTGTGCCAAGTCCGTGCAGTAAATACGTTATGAGACAAACCTCAGGATTGATAGGTATCCCTGGGAAGAGGAAATGAAAGTGAAACTAAATACTTTATTTCATTGTGTCTTTATTTTAAAAAAAATGATTCAGTCAATTATCTGAAGAAAGATTGTCTTTTTATTAATGGTTTAACGAACCCAAATTAGCACCCAATTCTCTGCAATATCTATTTGCTCCCCATCTGTCTTTTTTCCGTTTTGTATTTTCTTTCCAATTTTTCAGTTTCTGTTGGTATTCAGTAATGAGAAGAATTGTGTTCGGTTTCAAAACTGAAAGGTCTGAAAAGTTACAAATATTAACAAAGCCCCTTCTCTGATAAACGCTCTGGGTCTTATATGACCATCCTTGTTTATTTTCAAAGAGTTTTTTCTCCACAGTCTATCTTATGCAGATGAAAGGGGAGTATAATAATCTCAAGTGTTACTCGGTCTCAATCATGCAGTATGAAACCATTTGTCGTTTCCAGTTCTAGGAAACTAAACAACCACTTTACGTACTTCAGATATGTCGAATTTTGTTAACGTTTAGCACTAGCCCCATGACTGAAATGAGAAGTCGCACAACAATAAATGTGTTGGGAAGTGGCTCCCTATTGCGACCTAGGGTGATCAAGTTCACCCTCGTGCGCGTGAAAAGGAGTTGAACATCTGAGACCATGACAAGAAGCATTAGCTGGATTTAAGTTGATTTATTCTGATCCAGACAAAGGAGAAAAAATTAAACCCTATCAATAAAGATAAATTTCTACACCTTATGAGGCAGAGTGGATTATATAAGTTACACGGAATGGCTCAAAAACATTGCTTTGCCAACCTAGTTTGGCTCTGAAAAGTCCTTATATAGTGGTAGTGGCGCCACGTTACCACTCGTGCCATCCATTATCCGTTTACTCGTGGGGATCAGTAAGCCACTACCCTGAAGGGCTTGAACTTTAACAGCTCGGCAACACTGCTGTTTCTAAGTAAATCGGATTCTAAAAGTTAATCCAGTTTGTCCATCAGCGATCTACACTTACCATTTAGGATAGCAAAATAATCGCAGTCTTGCCCATTGAGTTGGTCTTTATTTTACATCAAATGAATACAGTTTAACGATAGGTGGTGGTTTAGTTTCTGTAAGTCATCAGTACTGTCATGTTTGTTCCAGGATCTAATTTCTAAACTGTGGACGAGAGGGTGATATAATGGTTGTGTTGTCTGCGTAATGAAATGCGAAAATTACGACTTATATTTCAATCATGATTGTGCCGTGTGCAGCCTACAAAGGTGAGCTACTCTTTGGAATCGCCAGTGTTGCTATCTGTGCACTGTTATCAATCAGATGAGCTCTGTGATAAGACAATAAAACTTATTAACATCTGCCGAAGGCATTTTGGAGTAGAAAAACCTGTTTTTAAAGCAAATGGAAACGATAACTGTTGAGTAATGTGTCCATTGGAAACCGTATCTTTCTTGTCAATAGACCCGGTAAATGAAGTCCTGTCTTTTTAATTGTTTTTGACTTTAAGTAGTCGTATCGGATCCCATATACAACAATCTGAAATTCCAAAATTTACTTAAATATTATTATCACAACGCACTGACAGAACGAAAAAGGTAAAGACTTATGTTGTAAATGCTCTTTCAAATCTGCTACAAAGCGAAAATGTATTTTGTCAAGTGTCTGCAAACAGCAGACATGTGCACATCAGAAAGAGAACAAAAGTTCAAACAATCTTTGTAGAAAAGGAAAATGTGCCACAATTGTAATTTATTGTTTCGATGCATATAAAGTCAAGATTAACTCACCTAGGACAGTGACCTTCACTTTGTCTTGCGAGTCTTCGGTGACACGGAACAGAGCTGGAGGCATGAGGCAAAAGGAGTAACTTCAGATCACATTAAAAACACCATAAGATTTTCGTAATAAAACTGTCTGATTTACCCAACTTGAGATGACCGAAAGGAGCAATAAGATTCCAAAGATCCCTCTAGCTTTCCTAGCACAGGGAATCGCGCTTTTGTCCATGGAGACCGTCATGGCTGCTTCAGGTTGTTTCTTTTTTCGTTTCTCGGGATAGATGTTTTGACATTTTCCGTTAGATGCATCGTAGTATTAGCAAATGCCATTGCGTCGCTTGAGGCGTTACGTGCATCAGGACAACACTCAAAGGTTTGACACCCAAGACACTAAGGAGAGTTGATTCAATGTAGAGAATATCTTATAAAGGTACATTCTCGCAAAATATTGGATAGCGTGTGAGACATCTGGGACACTTGGTGGCGGCAAACATCCTGCTCAACGTCCACGATTGTTTGCAGCAATTTGAGAATCTGCTCCATACCTCAAATGTGGGCGCCTCTACCAGAGCTCTGCGTTGCTTTGCTTAACTCTATTTACATACGTATTTACATCAAGTGCTTGATTTCTACCAGAGAGGACTCCCCTAAACGGACCACAGCCTATCAATCGATAAAGTACTATCATCAATGCATATAGATGGGTGATTACTCAGTTCTTGTTCTGACGGTTACTGTGAAAGTAAACGCACCAATAGTTTGAGACAATTCTGATGACAGTGCACAGTCGTTCCATCGATAAAGTCCAAATTCTACATTTTACTTCATTTAACCCAATTTATTAATTCTGCAGAAGAACGTTTTTACGTTCAAAACGCAAACAAGCAAGCATTTACAACATTTGCAAAAATGAAATAGAAACTGAATAGAATAGAGACGCATTGCACGATAAAAGGTGTAGAATTGTGGAAGTTGTATCCTTGAATATCTTTCTTGAAAAAAAGTAAATATGAGCCTCAGTCAATTAGTACAATTTTTCTGCCCAGAATGCAGTAGTTGTTCTTTTCCTTTCGTTTTCATTCTGAATAGTTCATCCGTTAACAGGCAGATTTTTTTCTGTGGTGTGCACAGATGGAAGGAGTCATCATAAACGGGTAATTCTAAAAGCAGCACAACCACACCGGCGGAAGCTTTCAAAAGGCATTAATAATTGAAACCAGAGGGAAAAAACAGTATAAGATATAAATTAAAAAGAAATTAGATCAGTTCGAAGTCAACTTGCGTCTACAAAATGAGATTTTCTTTACAGAAAAACGTTGAGACCTCACTATCAACCCCGAAGCATCACAGCAGCCGTTCTCAGCTCAGTGCAGCGCGAGCGGATTTTTGTCAACAAATATTATGGTTTCCAGACGTTAACCCCCGTGTTTCCAGATACAATGTGCTCTGGGCCAGGAAAGTAAGAGTGGATTTTAGACGTAAGAAGTAAGAAGACGTATTTTAGAAGTAAAATCTTCCACGCACATGTATCATAGGGTTACCAGTGTCACGTCACGGACACGAGGCGACTGCAGTAACGTTTGATACTGCTCCAAGACTTTTCCCCAGTGGAATCCAAGGTGCTGCATTGTCCAAAAGGCACACTTCTTAGAGGTAAATTTACTGATTACTCTTTACCGTGGAAAAATGCTCTGCAGACAGGCCAAGTGAGTACATTATTTGTTCACCCAAGAATGCCCTGTATTTCATAGCTTTTGCGTAAGATCAATTACAAGATAAATGAATGTTGAAAGGCCAGTTTCCCTCAGAGCTGTTAACTATACTTATTTTAAACCCCTAAAGCAGAAATCTCAGCCAAAAAGCAATAGTGCTATCTCCCTTTCAGCAAAGAACTGACAACATATCCCCCGTCCGCAGAACACGCAACTGGTGCAGTCAAGGGGTCGGAACAGCTTGCATAGCCTTGTTAAGCCACGTCACTCGTTGGTATAATTGGCAGCAGCGTTGTCTCGTTGGCCGCGGTTGTCTCCCGTAAACCTCGCATGTCCACCAACGTGTTCGTGGTAAACCTGGCTGTTGGGGACATCTTCGTATATCTCTGTATGCCGATCTTCATCCTGGCTTTATTGAGCAAAAACAGAGAAAAGCTGATCGTTCCTAAACATTTCTTCGCATTCCAAGCCTTCGTGCTTGTCATTTGTATCGGCTGTAGTATGAACAACATTGCTTCAGTCGCTGTATGCCGCGCTTTGATTACAATCCGAAACTACCAAAGCCATCTCAGAATCTTTAAAGGTAGGATACACACACGCTAAAATCTCAAAAACGTACTGCCGAATAATCCTTAAATATCTAACTTAAAAGAGAATAAATAACAGCCTCGGTCAAATGGTGAAATATTTCCGCCAGACAAAAAGGAACAAATACAATCTTTATTCTTTTTTTTTAACTATGGTTGCCAATCATCGGAAACTACGTTTTGCTTTGAATATCACAGCGTTAACGGGCGCTGGTATTTTTGGTATGGGTTATTCCGTATCAGATCAACTCACTTTTTGACCTGAGGTCTCCAGATGTTGATAAAAATTGCTGTGTTTGTAGACGTCAGTGAACAGTAAATACCTGCGAATACTTGCAAACCAGCCACCCCCGTGGTTACCGAAAAAAGAGAGACAGTTTCTGAAACATATGTTGCATTTAAATCGGTATAGGGAAGCGCCTCATCAGGTGGACTCTGACAACAATGAAGAGACATGAGCGCAAACAGTTAATAACCTTTAAGTACTTTACATTTGCCGACTTCATTAAATACATTGCTTACTCTCTTATGGCGTTTTCAGGGGAAACCGGATAAAATTTATGGAGGCAAAATGGAAAAGAAAAAGGTCCATCATGCATTATGCATTATTCCTGCTCCAAAGAAGAAACAAAAACATTTGAAGCAAGAATGGGACGGAGAGAATCCCTCCCCCCCCCGTGCTGGTCATTGCTTGACCGGAATCTCAGGAATTCTTTTCTAAGAGGGATATGTTAGGTAACAATGGTCCTGAGTGTGTATAGGGATAGGACATGTAGGGGGTATCCCCTCCGTCTCATATCCACTGCAAAGTCTTCATCATACAGTAAAACAATGAAGATACTGACAAACTGACAAATCCCTGGTGTCGTAGCAACAAGAAATAAAAGAAGACCTCAGGCATGGCCTGGTGAAAAAACAGCCAGAAACTAACCGCTCTTCACAACTGTTGTATTCAATGATTGTTTTCTCTATTCTTCCTAAGGTTATTCCTGATGATCGAGCTTATTATGATGGCCTTTCAAACGTCTTGAAAGGTCAAAGAATATTACAGTACAAAACTCTTTGTCGTCTATGGCCTTCAGTAGAATACTTACAGCAAATGAGATTGCTAACTCAGAAGATTGGTTTTCTGTATGCAAAACTGTGGCTCGGACATCAGTCGGTGCTGCATACACTACCTATAAAATGAAGGGGAAAAAAACTTGCAAACAGAAAAGTTACCACTGTCTTGTTTATTTCCTCCTTGATGGGAGTGCAAAACACCGAAGGCCCATCGAAAATACCAGTTAACGTATTGCAAGAATATTACCTTTCCTATTTAATAACAAACACGCTCAGTGCCGTGGAATGTCGCCATAACGAACACGGCTGAGTTCACACAAAATGTTCTCAATAGCGGTTGTCAGGTACAGCGTTTTCAGCCACCCTTTCCGAGCTCTGGCCCAAAGCCTTTCCATACGTGTGCCGGCCACAAGGTAAAAAAAGTGAGAACAGAAAATACTGCATTTGTTATTACATGTATGTTAATACCCTTTGTTGTTTCCCCAATGGATTAAATGTACATGTATTTCTCCCTGGCTGTAAAATCGCGACATGAGTCATCACTGAAATATTGCATGCGACATGTATATAGGCACAGTTACAATGGTTCCTGTTGGTAAAGCAGTAATTCAACGAACGGACTGCGCCGGGTACCAATCAAATACAGAAGCAATGAAGGCACTATAATGTCTGAAGTCGGTACCAAAATGTCACGCAATCATTTCCGAAAACGATCGAAATTCGAGAGATATTTATTGAAGAATTCATTGAGTCTACCCGATCCGACTACTCACCGCTTCTTATAAGTGAGACCTGCGCAGCGAAATAGGCTGAAATAGCTGTGATGCTAATATACTTTCGTATAATGTAATACAGTAGGCAAACTTATGAGTGAGATTAGTCAGCGTCACGATAGTTTGCAAGCAGACGACTCGAACAAGCCTCACGTATAAGTTTTGCCCACTGTATTGCATCATACGATAATATTATTAGCATCACAGTTAGAGCTTGGCTATTTTGTGGAACAGGCCTCGCTTATGAATAGGCCTAGCGGTTGGTAGTCGGATTAGGTGTTGAATCAAGTAATACATGCTAGTGTTTGCACATTTGATTCATATTTCGGTGATTTTTAAAGCCCAAGTCGTTTGGCTTAGGAAGCAATTATCATGCAATATTTTCCGCATGAGAATTGGTAGTACTGCATAGCGTATACCGGCAGCCGGTGCGTGTAGCCCCGTGTGATGTTCAGTGCGCTTAAAAAACAGATCGCGCGATTTACTGGCCTTTGCTCTGTTGTGATTGCAGTTTTCGCCAATTTCGAATTAGTTATCATCAGTACTAAATATATTTCTTTTATTTGAAACAAATTTGCAATGTTCAGTAGGAGTGCATAGAAAATTTGGGAGCCAAAGGGGATGTTCGGTGAACCCGAAAAGCGGTGCTCGTTATAGCGACGTCCTACAGTGTATTCGAAGTCAGGAGCCTTGTCACACAGGATGTTTTATTCCGAGTCTATAGTTCCCTCTTGCTTAAACACTGGCGTCAAGAAACGAAGTGTGCACACCTATTGGCAAGAACAGAGACACACGTAGCTGGAAGCGCGCAATACAGAACCCAGCAATATGCTACATCTTGTTCGTCAAATTCGTTTGAAAAAAAAAGTGTTGGAATTAGACTGTCCACTCTAGATGCAAAGAGTGAAACCCTCCTCAGATAGCTCCTCAGTAGAGTACAAGTGTTACTCTTTTGGGTAGTTTTCACTCTTTTTAGAGTCTTTTTGCTTGCTTTATTTAGAGATGTTTTCACTCTTTTGGAGTGGTTTTATAAAGGACTTATTCTTTTAAAGAGTGAGTTTTTAAATCTTTTGCCCTTAGAGAGCATTACATTGTTTACACACATTATTGTTTAGTGGGTATCAAATGCAAACAGTTTAACCCTAAAGAGCCTGGGTGGAATCTGCCCCTCGATTTTTTTTTTCGATATCATCGCGGTGTTCCTTTTCAAGAGTTGAGCCTTTAAAATGCCTTGAGTAACTCTTTGCAGAAATTTTAACAGCAAGTTTGTAAAATTAAACATTCCATTCAGGCACATCACCCATTTCTCGAGACAGGGGAGCCAAAAGTTTATATTTTACCCAATGTGGTGCTCAACGGACCATCGCTGGCATGCGAACTTCAAGTGACTGCAAAAACAAGATCATAGACCACTTCACATTTATACATGTACTGTTAATGAATGTATTTACATCCATTCCAAAACAAAAAAAGTCACGGAAAGACACACTGCAGGTCTCGGTTTGGGCTGATTTGAAGGAAGACACATTTAGGCACGATCACTCTCTTAGTCAACGACATCAAACGTTACTCATGTGACCGTGTTGAATCTGTATGCTTCGAGTAACACCCCCGTGCACCTGTTTTGTACTCTAGTTAACGTGCTGCTGGTTGTCGCTGTGATCTTTGGCACCTGCCCCAGAAAGGTCAGAGGCACAAAGCAAAGCAAAACAAAACATCAAAAGCAAATAAAAACAATATTACAGGCATGCGAAGAAATAAAGCAGCAATGTCATGACAAACGCTTTAAAAATATCGGGCGTACCAATAAGACACAGAATTGTGAAGATTCAGCGTACCAAAATTAGTGTCTTCCAAATGTTTTCAATTATTCACACTACCGACATTTGGTTGAGCGGTTGACAGTCGGGTGACACTTTATCATACTCTTAGGGAATCATTCGGCCTTTTAATTTCGCCACTGATTTGTTTCCTTGGAAACAGCCTGCTTTAGAAACCGTGTGACAGCATTACTGGAAAATCTTCACGTTGAGGAAAGGCTTGCAGCCAGGGGTTTCATGTTTACAGTACATGCACGCTTTTATGGAGCCATTTTGCAGAATGCTATCACATTTCACCGTTGAATCGGACCTCTTTCGTGTGTTAAGGACGCTCCTTCAGCCTGATTCTCCCGTGTTTACACCTTATTGCACAACGGTACTTCCTTTCTCTAAAAACCTGAATTGCAAAATGAATAACATATGAGCAAAACATTAATCATACGCAATTAAATAACTGATATGAATGCTTCTTAAGGGGTCATGCAGTCATAATGTTTATGCTTAATTTCACGAGCAAAACTTCCAATGTTATCTTTATAATATATTGTAGAAAATATCAAGAATTCGATAATGTTTTAACTTTAGAAATCACTTAAGCATTGATATTTAATCAGCTGCTGTCGTTTTCACTACAATATGAATACTTCCATACGCAGTGGGGATCAATCAATCAGGCGACCAGGCAGCATTTATTTCCACAATGCCGAAAGCTTCCAATACATTAAAACAGAATAAATTAAATATACATGTAGTTAATATTATACACTTTGATAGATGGGGGACAAGAATCATTGAAGTCATTGGCAATTATAGGGGCATCTACCAAAGCCAAGGGCTAATATGGAGATGCCTTGACAAAAAGTAAAACAGAACATCTAACAGTGACAAAATAACAATAAGACAAACAAAACTACAATGAATATGGGATGAACGTAAGCACCGAGGGGTTGAAAAAATAAATGAAACTGTGTAAAATAAACTCATTTGACTAGTCAAAAGCAAAAAATCAAGAAAAAAAGATAAAGAGCAACGCTATTGTTATTACATAAGCTAATAAGCAGCAAGTGTATTACAATCGCATGTACCATAAGGCAATGAAATCAATTAAATCGCAGAGATAATGTGAAGATATGAACTGTAGATGAATGTTGAGACATTAGGCAAATATAAACATACCAAGATAAATTATTGAGACCAGCACAAGATAAGTAACTCAAAGTATATGACTAAACTTGTGTGACACCCGACTGAGTGACACAAGACTGCAATGAAGCAAAACTATCAAACAGTATATTTGATTTGTACAAAAGGGGCATAACATGAACATCCAAAACACGGTGATGGATTTCTTGAGAACGGCTTGTAGAGCCTGATTTTTTTTCAGGGTTGTTTGGTCTTATTATCAGCTCTCCGGATGATAACAAACGTGACCCACTCTGCAAAAAAGGCCCTTAAGTCATGCTATGCCTCTGTATGCAACAGACCATTCCGTACGTCTGACAGAGATCAATTCTTAATTTTACTGTATTCCGGGAATAGAATGTGCGACAGAGGTCAAAAATACACAAAGTTAATCCTTATTAAAATTGCTCTCTACCTGTGGGCATCACTTAAAATCAATTTCCCAAGTGCCATTTTTGCGGAGCCAGTCACAAATGGAAAGTGGTGATAAGTGCACTTATAAAATCATCTTTTGGGCAAATCTAAACACTTCAGAATATCCAGATTGAGATCTCCCATTACGTAACATGGGGGAAGACACGAATCAAGTGATCGTTGAAAATTATCGAGATTAATTCCACCAGCTCTGTAAACATTTCCAACAATCAGATTACGGGTACAATTGCGGTCAATTTCGATAAACACACACTTATAGTCCTCAGAAAGTGGCATGAGATCCTCTTGGACACCAAATGTCAAGGAGCTGTGAATAAACATGGCCGATCTCCCTCCAGTTTTATTTTGGAGGATGAATGCACAATTTGTAATCAGGCATAGTAATGTATGAAGGGGGAGATTCTTGAAACCATGTCTTTGTAAATCCATAAAAAGACAAGGATCGTGTCAGCGTGCCTACCAAGGCTCCTACCATTCGTATAAAAGACAGGAAAACCATTTTCCCCGGTCTAACTTTAAATTTGTAATAGTACCATGATAACAATAATAAGTGACTGCGAAGAAATACTTTTCAGACGGGACCAATAGATAAATAAAATCAACAGGAAAACATCACATCAGTAAGCCAAAAAAAAACTTAGGAATTTAATTTGAAACAACAGAAGATTAATAGCAAAATTTGAAGCGTTTGCTCAGCAACAATAACATAAAAATTAACTTGCACGTAGGTGAGGCATGGAAATCATACAGATTTATGGGATGTCAGTGACCTCGCAGATATTCTGGTAGAATGGAGCCAGAGTACCACCGGTGCCCCTGCAGCCACGAAAAGGTGTTCCTTTCCCTCCTTGCAGGCTGCCTACACTCCGGAAGACCATTTCCTCTTCTTTTGGAGATCGATATTGGTAAGATCCTCCACGTAGTAGCAGGGGTCATTTGACAAGACCTTGCGCTGTTCTTGAAGGATCTTTATCTTGTCCTGGTAGCAATTCAGTTGAATGAGCAGGTGCTGGGGCTTGCTGTCAAGTTTAGGCCCATCGCGGTGAGCGCGTTCCAACTTGACCTCCACCATGGAGAAGTTGTCCTCGAGCAATTTCTTTGCAAGGGCCAGGCAGTCCTCGTTTCTCTGCTGGGGAATACCAATGACTCGGGTGTTGTTCCTCCGAGAGAATCTTTCATCTTTTTGCTGTGCTCAGTGTGGTCGTTCAATTGACTCGGTGAGTCCCTGTCGAACGAAATGCTTGAATTCTTCCTTATTGCTAGTGCCTGAAATAGACCTCTCATCGCTTGGGATAGGAGCCTCTGGCACCGGTGGCTTGTCTGGGTCACTGACAGATTTTGCTACTTTTTTGGGACCTGATGATACGCAAGAAGACACCAGTAGCAGTGCAGAAGCGGAGTAGATATTAATCTTGGACTACACGAAACACTTACAGGTGGAGGTCAGTAAAGGCGGGTGGTTTTGCTGCTAAGTGAGCAGAGCCCCCGGGAAGCGTTATCCACTCTGTCGCTATTCATTTTATCAGGTTTGTATCGAGTTGTTTTTAAGAGGAGAAGGCGTGACCCGGGGTGCTACCGTCAGAATAATCATGGAATGCAAATCGTGTAAACTTTGCCCTTTAATGGCTTGGCTAATTAGTTGAACCGTTGGAAGAAAGCCTATGCTCATATCGCACAAGAGAAATAATGCGCGAGGGAAATGACTGGCGTTGCACAGAGATCTTAAGTAATCACATCTCACTACTTTCGTTCATAAAACGTCTCCACTTCGAGCAGAAGCACCCCTTCATCGGCTGAAAAGGACCGCGTCGGCCAGGAGTGTTCAATTTGTTGGTAGCGATGCGACCGTGACGCGGGCATTTCCCAGTCGTTCGTGAACCTCCGGAGCTCGTTCCGACCAAAGAGCATCCGTAATTGCTAAGAAAAGGGCGCCTTCTCTCAGTCTAGCTCAAGGCCAATTGGACCTCGAACAAGGAATGCTGCACAGAGCATCAAAGAAGCTTACACAGCTCAGCACTAGCAACGGATTCCTGGCTGAAGAGGATGAAACTTCTCTGATCATTGAGCGTACTCAATGTGTATCCCGGAAAATGGCAGTCAAGCTAAATCGAAAAATATTAATAAATAGAAAAATAAAGGTTGGGGAACTCGCCTGCAATAACAAATTAAAGTTATTGAATATTGGTTAAATCGCAAGGAAATCTAATAAAAATTGTCACGTGACTACCATTTAACTTTCTTAAACAAAGAGAACAAAAAATATACCTGAAGAGAACAAAACGTGGGTCAAATTGCGGCATAGTATCAATCTCCCGCCCCCTTGGCATAAGGGTCCCCTGTACCCGAACCCATGGTTTCCCGCCAATTCCAAGATCCAACACCTTCACGCAGCACTGCACACGCTGATTCACACGACCCGCGAAACCTGTTCCACGCTTCACACCTTCCGGGTTACCTTTATAACCAGCTATCCACTCCAGTCCGGCACACTCTGCTGAGGACGGCTAGAGCACACTGGCTGAAACGTCGAGTTAATACTCGCCTTACCACACCTCGTTCAAAAGAGATTGATTCCATGGTGTATCTGCAAACCCATTTCTCATGTTTGATCCACCATGCACAGTTTCAAATCTTACTTAAATTTAAAACGCAGACCGAATACACATTATCAATCTAGAGAGGCTCTTTGAGTGAAAGAAACACTTGGGTTTACGACGAGTTGACAAACATTCAGATAAAAACTAGACTCAGGGGCTAAAATCCCAAACGCTTTTTTCCGACCAAAAATTGAATACTGACTTGAGACAAGCAACTGGAATGCAAACCTAGAAATCATTACTTTAAAATAAAAACACCCAGTAATTATTAATTTATCAGTGAAAGGATCTAAATAGTCACATGCCAACTTACAAGGGTGTGCTTTAATATTCGCTTGATACATAAGAATGCAAGATTAACTCATCTGTGAGAGTGACCTTCACTTTGTTTTGGAACTTTCATTGACTCTGGAGAGAGCCGCAGGAGGTGTACCGTACAAAGCCAGCGGCATGAGAAAAAAGAGTAACTTCATAACCTTTCGCCAAAATTAAAAACCAACAAGAAGCTTTGAATAAAATGTTAGATTTTCCCAGCTTGTGACTACCGAAAAGGTCAATAAAAATCGATTAGATTTTGTTTTCGCAGTGAACTGCCCTTTTAATCACCGAGATCGTCATGACTGCTTCAGGTTGTTTTTGTTACTCGGGATGAGTGTTTTGTCATTTTCAGTTGGATGCACCACAGTCCTGGCAAAATGTCATTGTATCGCCTTAAAGGTTATGTTCATCTGGGCTGAACATCGGAAAAAAGTTTCACACTGAGGACTCTTAGCAGAGTTGATTTAATGTAGAAAGTATCAGAGCTTTGCCTTGCTTAATTTTACGTGCATACATTTTTACATCTTGGGCTTTTATTATTCATTCAGCACAAAAATGTTACGTTTGAAATAAAAGCAGCAAACATTAAATAAAAACCAGGAAATTGAATGGAATCAAATAAAGACACGCTGCATAATAGAAAAATAGAGTTGGGAGGCCAAGATGGAAATCTGCTGCTAAAAAAGTCTGCCCAAAGTTTTCTTCCTGAAAGATCATTTTCTCATCCTGCAAAGAAAGACGGTAGCTCCGTTTCTAAAATACTGTAGTTTCTTGTTTGTCAAAAAAATACCCAGCCGCTGAACACGCTCCTACGGCGCCATCACGAGCTTGTGTAACAATTTAATATGTAATTACACCGGTCACAAGTTAGATATAAAGGGGATGGCGCCACTGAGCCGATGATACTTGGATCATCAGACCTCCTTCAGTTTAGGCCTACACACCTTTTTTCGACGTAGCGCCTGAATCACAGGTCGGAAACGGGAAATGTAACACTGGGATAGTTTCCCAATCGTATCCTGGAAAGAAAGTCGTGCTGTACCTTTTCGTCAGTTTGATTAAAAGCAAAAAAGATGTCAGACTTTACTTTGACTGATGACGGGGGTTCGGTACTAACCATCTTAGATAGGTACAGTGAAAGGCGTTTAGTTGCAGCCTTATTGAGCCTCATCTCTCTCGCCGGTGTAATCGGCAACAGCGTTGTCTTGTTGGCCCCAGTGCTCTCCCGTAAACCTCGCAAGCCCACCAACGTGTTTGTGGTCAACCTGGCTGTTGCAGACATCTTCGTTTGTCTTTGTATGCCGATCTTCATCCTGGCTTTGCTGAGCGAAAATAGGGAGACGCTGATCGTTTCGGAACATCTTTGCGCTCTGGTGGGCTTCGTGCTTATCGTTTGCACCGGCTGCAGCATTAACAATATCGCAGCGATCGCTCTCTATCGCGCTCTAATCACCAGCCGAAACAACCGAAGTGACCGAAGCTGGTTGTTCGATCGTCGCTGTCTGGCAGCCATCGTCACCACGACTTGGGTAATTCCGTTTTCTGTTGGACTCCTGCCCGTTCTGTCTGAGTTCGGCTCGTACGACTACGATGATAAACTGGGCACCTGTTCCTACAATCCCACCGCCCCTGGCTCTGGTACTTTCTCCAAGATTTCGACGGCTGCGTTCTACCCTGTTCAGCTCCTTGTCACCCTGGTCAGCAGTGTGTACATTGGAGTGAAGCTGAGAAGGCATCAAAGACGAATTAACGCTGCTCAACAGCACCAAGGGCCAGCTTTAGTAGGTGAGGTCATGAGGCTACCGGGAAGATCAGACCCGGGTACGTCGCAAGAGCGGTCTCAGTCGTCAGTCCAGCCTGTTCCGACTACCTACCGTCGCGCACTCAGAGCAACATTCTGGAAAAACCTCGATGTGCAAGTTACTCTCACGTTATCTCTCGTTGTTGTCGTTTTCGTGATGTGTTATGCACCCTATTTTTTCACAGTTATCGTCTTCAAAACATACATCCATTATCTAGGCGTGCTTTTCATCTTCAATAGCTGTATAAACCCTGTGATTTACACGGCCCGACACCCAGACTTTAAAGACGTGTGCCGCTGCATCATACTGTGTAGACACTCAAAGATACCAAGAAAATCATCTTTCCTTCAAAGCGTGCTTAGATTTCGAGAGTAAACAATCGAACGGATCTGTATCCAAAGTAGGTACTCTTGACTAGGCACATCAATCGATTTTTGTAAAACTAAGTCCGTTTATATTGTAATAAGAGTAGTGCATGTCGAAAGTAGCACTTTTTGATTTCGTTTACATTTTTCTTCTTGTGAGCCCAAATCGCAAAGAGTGCCTTTTGAGTTTTCACGAAGTGTGCAAATCTTACTGTCCCTCGTACTGACTGGAAAGGCCGAAAAGAAGGTAAGATTTTTGTTTTTATGAAGAGCCATACACCCCTGTTGTAGTAGCACTTGAGTAAACATGTTTGGCCCTTCCTTGTGGCAAAATACATAGTACATAGAGTTTTTATTTCACCAACAGACACGCATCTTTACTAATTTTTCTTCAAAATCTACTTTTTGAAAATTTTGACGATATGCCACACCTCGGCATCAGCTCTGATAAATTTCAAAATTATTTTTGCATATATTTAGCTTGGGCAAATTTCAATAAAAATCATGAACACGGTGCTCCGGTTATAGTCGAAAGTTTACAAACACTTTATTTGGAGCCTTTTAACACTTTTAATTCTTAACAAAGATTATTTCTTGTATCGGATTGGCCTGCACATCGACATCCGGTTACATGAGACTACATACAAAACGTTTCAAGGAGAGCTGAGGAAGAGAAACAGTAGTCGGAAATGGATCAAACATGAAATTAATCACTAAAAGTCAGTGTACACAAACATTCTGCTCTGACTATGAAAGAGGAAGAAATAAGAAGAAAAGTCTTTTTTTAATTTTGATACTGATAGATAGGATATATTTCCCCTGGCAAATTATACACTTTTTCGTGAACTCTGTGAATTAGAATAAAAAAAGTGGTTAATCAGCCTGAATGAATTAGGAATGGTGCTCAACTCTTCGTGAAAGCGGCCGTTCACGCTTCATTACATGTACGCCTTTGAGTTCAATGGATTTCTCCAATAGGAGGGAGTGCTGTATGCAAAGATGTGAATGTAACAAGGATGATGTCTGTCCGTGGAAACAAACATCTTAGAAGATATGCATTTTATGCCTTTCTGGGTTATACGTTCTGTACGTGTTCAAGGGGCAGGCGTGCTTATGTCTCTTCGTGAAAACGTATAACGCTGGAATTGAGCTGCCTCCATTAATGCTGCAACATTAATGAAATTTGGACATGTTTCAGAGCAATGTATCAAAACAAAATATTGAAAAACTCAGCATGGTCAAAACTTCTTTTTTGACATGTTCACGTCTTTGTGAAACAATGACGTGTCTTCACCGACCAGATTTGCCACAACTGCCAGATTTCAAGATAGGTATGGGTCTTTAAAGGTACAATACACAATTACTAAAATCTCAAGGAAGGCCTGCCAATTAATCTTCATTTAAGTATCTAACTTGGAGAGAACAAATAACGACCTTTGTCAATCTATGAAATTTTCCGACTTAGAATACCGTTGTTTTCGGGAAAAAAGACAACTTTTGTTCTGTTTTTATCCATCGTTGGCCAATCATCATTGAGAACGTTTGGACACACAACATCCCTTTCTAAGCCACACAAACAAGGCCTACTTTTTGTCAGCATAACGCAAGTGCACTCATATCTATCGGTTAGATCCAACAGCCGTTATCTGAGCCTCTACTAGGATTCCAATCATCTACACCAACTTAAAAGTGTTGTGGTCGCCCATATGAAATCATATTGCGGCACAGGTACATTTCTCAAAGTTAACTGTTAGGCTTGCCACTGGCCGTTGAAAACTGTTCATTTTTGTTCTACAGATTCACCCATGTACCTTTTGACATGGATATGGTATGGTCGATGGGTTTTGTGTAAGACAAAATTGCGCGATGTTCGCTTTGACCGTTGAAAAGGATCAATGGTTTTTTTTCTCTTTTTTTTCTCAGAAGAGTAAACTCCAAACATTACACAAGTCAATGGAATGATCCGTGCAATGTCTGACAAACCCCTAAATTGGCCAATTTGCCAAATTACACAAAGAAGACGATACAGTATTATACCTTTAGTACATTTAATGGCTAATTTAGAAAGTCCCAAAAATTATTTTATATTCATAAAATATCTCCGAAGGCTTACCCTTTCCTATCGGTCGAGAGCACGTAAGATGGACTTTTTAACATATCGTAACACTACCAACTGATTCCAAACACTCTTCCATTTTTCAAAAGAAACGTTGACTTGTACTTTTAGATACTTTGCATGTAACTTTCAATTATCTTGGTAAACGGTGGTGTGCATAACACAGCCACTGAGTTGGCAAGGAAATAGTGCAATTAAACTCTTACGTTGATTCATCTCAGTCTGTTCTTCGTCATACGTCGCATAGCAGACGCCGTGGGCGCTAATTTGCCAGTAATGTCCACAAGTTTTAAGTGTACACATAAACGCACCAGTGTACGGCGATAAGTTACTGCACTTAATTCATTTGATGTTGTCGTGTTAATTAATACACGTTGAACAAACCTGATCGTCAATTTGATGTCATGCCTCAGTCTGCCTTCTGTCAAAATGAGTATAAATAAAGGACAAACTGCATAGACGTATGATCAAAGTTACCTAAATATCTTTAAAGTAGCAGTCACCAGTGGGTAAATTTAGATTACCGTTTATATTTAGTATTGGCCACTCACGCACTTTGAATTTTGGCATATCTGAGTACGACACAGTACACTACACTAGCAGAATATGATGAAAAGTTGAGTAATATCACGTTTGAATTACGCTAGTTTATGCAGTGAGTTAATCTTTCGTTCTGGAATATGCTGCCGTGGAGATCTACAATCACAGCTACATACAGTGAAATTATTATAGACGCACATGTTACAAAAATTCCTCGAACCTTTGTTAAATCACGGACCATTTACCCAGGGATGTGCCACTTAAGCTCAGAGCTGGTTCACTGCGTGTTACGGCTGGCGCAATATCAAAGCAGAAATTAAATCGGATTATGTAACACTTTGTCTATTAATAATAAAACATATATCTCTGTCTACCACTTTGTTTTCTTGTAATTTTTAAGTCAGGGTACACCCTTTCTAAAAATATGCTGCTCAACATATTTCATCCTAGACATTCTGAGAAAAGTGTACCACAAAATTGGGGAATTTTGCCTCATTAAAACTTCGTTTCTCCTTGAAATCGATAAATGAAAAATATTTATTCGTCAAAACAAACAGATCTCGGCATTTTCGGCATAACCACGGCTGCACTGTTCGTGCTGCATGCTGCAACCCGTGTCAAGTGGTCGCGGGTTTTTTCGAGAAAGTCGAGAGCGCCTACGGGGGTAATAGCAATCCGTAACACGCATGAAACCAAGGTCGCACATGTGTTTGCACTGGGGCTGCTCGTGGTTGCACATCCCTGGATAAATGGTCCGTGGTTAAATTTGACATTTGAAATATGATTTAAACTTATGCGACCTTAGGTCTTTTGTCTGAGCATCTAGAAATGAAAGGATGTGCTCATTGCGGTAAATATCATTTACAGTGCTGTATTTGCCCTAAATACTATTCCTGAATTATTTTACATCTGAATTTTTACCTTTAAATGTCATCAAGCACTCGTATTTTCATTGTATCTGAACTTTTTTTATGAAAGTGGTATTCTCAAATGAAAACTCTATGTCAAGGTAATAGTCGACAGGTCGTCCGAGATCGTTACCGACTTTCCAAGACCTAAAGCCACAGGTCAAGAAACAAGCGGTCTGACACCAAAGGCCATGACTAACTGTTATAAATGGAGATCCATCAGGAATGAATATAAGACCAGATGGTTCCTGGCCAAGAGAAAGACCGACTCTCCAAAACGACATGGATTGTCAGGGATCGATTGTCTGAGACCAAAACAAGACTGACAGTCTGAGGCCGTTAAGCAAAGACCAAGCCGTCCTGTCCAAGCATGACGACCATACCCAAGGCCTCAACACCACAAAAGCCATAGACCAACCGTATGATCAGGCCTACACCAAAGTTTGTCAGGAATTTTGTTGTACTTTAGTTTAGTAAAAAAAATGTATTCTTTGTGTTCCTAAGAGATTTGTCTGTGTTTAAGAGGAAGCAGGGGTGTTATTCTAAATATTTAGCCCAACAAGTAGTAATTCTTTTCCTCAGGGAAATTGCCAATTGGAGTTTGGTGTTAAATAGAACAAAATAGGTTACATATGAGAATTTAACAATCATAAGCATGTCAGGTTATATAATGTAAGTATAATTGTAAATCACATGTTAATCTTCTATTACTTCGTGGTGTTGTGACTTTGTGACATACCCGCACTAGCACACATAATGCATGCACTTCCGCTCTCGCTAAACACTGGTGTGCCTCCGGAGTAGTTGTAGCCGAAATAAAACAGACAATCAAAAATGCCCAAATTATCTTTCATTGGTATTGTTTGAATGCACGAAAGCGGGGCTGGGTGTAAGCGTATTTAATGCGCAAATTATCGCTCTGCGCATGTTCCGTCTGTCCTGGCTTTGGGGCCGGCTCGCCTTGTAAATACAAGCAATACAGGCATGTTTATCAACTCCGACCTCCGTATGTACAGTATGTTATAGACTGTATGTTTAAAACCTACGTTAAACATGACAATGTGATTTAAAATATGTACAGTTCCTCGGCTCAGGTTTACTAATTCGTGTACATCAATGTTTTTTAACAAAAGTCAAATAGACGGGGTAGGATTTTATACTTTAGTAGTGAGGTTGGCCCCTTCTCATTCAACTAGCTTCCCTATCACTGGCTGCCGAAAAGATATACAGTTTCTGACATAGCAGAAGTTGACATTAAATTGGTACAGGGCCCCACCTGGTGGACTCTGAGGACAATGAAAAACAGGAGCGTAAATAATAACCTTATTAAGCACTTTACATTTGTGACTTGTCAAATGCGTTGCTTCCTTCCCCATGGCGTACCTAGGGAGGCAGAATGGATTTTCCTTTCTAAAAATATCGGTCCATTCTTATAATCTGTATGACTCTTGCAGGACCAACCACTGTCAGCTGTATGTTGTTTTCAAACCCCTAAGACCTTCTAATGGCATCTAAATTGACTTAAAATTGATTTGATGGTGTCCCTGGGTGCCTACCAAAGCCTACAAATAAAAAATAAACTGCAGGGAAAAAGTTAATTATCTTTTAACCCCATAAAGATTTTTTTAACCTTTCTTTTTTCTAGAGTGGAGGATAATACCCAACCCCCGCCTCCCCAGTCCCTCCTAAATTCGCCCCCCTCAAGAATAGAAAGCAGAATGTGGTGGTCTTCGAAACGCTTTTGAAAGGTGTTACGGACGCAGCAACAACAGACCAGCGCACGGCAGAAGATTGAAATAAAACGTCATGAAAATTTGTTCGGCAGTCAACAAAATGGAACACAGGGGTAGCATGCAAACAATTACATTTATATTAAAAAACAATCAACCCCAACACCTTGTTAATTAAAAGCAAAGCGTGCAAAGCAAAAGATAAATGGCCAAACTTAAGTTACACGCAAAAAAGAATAAAGTTCACATACCGGTTTCTAAATAAGAATGCCTTGGTGCCCTACTGACAGGGAAATAAGGGAAGGGGAGTGCGGAGTCACCCGCCGACCCGCCAAGATGTGTCAAAACCCGGATAAAGAAACACCTCTCAAGGTAGCGGTAGCACAGACATCCAACCCGCCTCCCCCCCGTCAGCCCACTCACTGGCAGTCGATTCCTCTAGTACGACTTCGCAGACCGACGGCTATATCCAGCAAGAAATGGGATTGAGGGACCCCCCCCAACATGTCCAATCCCTATACACATTCCAGACTATTGTTACCTAACACCCCCCCCCATGTCTGAAAGGAATTCCCCAGATTCCTGCGAGACAATGACCAAAACAAAGCAGTCGGGGTTCTCTCCGTCTCATACCTTGCTGCATATGCCGACGGTGGAAACTCTACTCAGCATCCGAACCCTACCCAAGCCAGTTGATAACCCCAGGCCGACACGAACAACGCCCTTATTATAACATAACTTCAACATACCACAAATCAACGAAGCAGTTAACAATTAATCAAAACACAAAGGTAAGTATGTGGGTAAGATTCTGGCACATTACAATACAAAGGGCCTTACATTCTGAAAATTCCATCCGTAACAAAGGTCAAGGAATAATACTATACCATTAGGTCGTCTGTGGCCCTCAGCAAACAACAAGTTGGATTACTAACTCAGAAGAAACATCTTCTCTGAGCCAAATTGCGACTCGGATAGAAAGTTATGTTTCTTCGTGAATGATATTAATCTAGCGTATACATGTCCTAACTAGTCCAAGCCTTTGCGAACAGACAATACTGAGGTAGATCCAAAATTACCAATGTCTTGTTTATTAGCTCCCTAAGGGAGAAATACCACGGACCTACCGAAGGTGTAAGTTACCGATTAACCAAGCAAGGATATTACCTTGCCTGTTTAATGACAAACGAGCTTAGTTATCAATTTCAGAAGCCCTGTTTCGTTGGGTATTTTGTACAGGGAATCTACAGTTTCCTCTTGCGTAACTGGAGTCAAGAGAAAAGTGTGGACACCTATCGGCAAGGAAAGAGTCACGTGTAGTATTACAATTTGAAGCTTATATTAAAGTTGGGTGTCAATAATTACAAAAGCTATCGGATGCACCAGGATTGTCCTTGTCATCACCCACTGTCGCACTGTCCTCTTTGACGACAAAAATGAAGTAGGATTTTTTTCTTTCCCTTTAAGTTTATTATAAAGAAAATTGATTAAATCCCACGTTCCTTTTACCTCACTCCATCCCTGGTCAAATTTCTTGTAAACGTACAGAGCATTTCCAAGCCGATCGTTATTAGAGCTTTTTGTGTCTAATAACGTTAAAGAAACGCCCGTGGAATGTATTGCCAGTGTTTCATTTTTCGCATCGTGGAATGTGTTTTTGAGTTTGTTCCGTCAGAATCAAATGACTACCTGTACTGTGTGAAATATTTCACCTTTTAACCTTAAGCTATTGCCGGGAAGATTTGACCGTCATTTGACAAAGTTTTGACAGTTTATTTTTTGACGAACATTATTCAATAACAGCCTTGAGTGTTCAGCGTATCCGTATATTATCCTCAGACGTCCGCAGATGTCATCCACACTTTATCTTCAGAATCTTCAAGAGGTTGTCGAGAGATGGTACCCAAACAAATGTAATCCACTCACACCATGAAGTACAGACGGTTTTTTTTTTGTCGACATGTAATTGACAGCCACGCATGACGTTCCCACGACGTTACATAAATGAATGCGCGCTTTCTATACAGGAGGTAAGTAGCTGTTAAACTACTTGCTGGACATTGCAATGGTGTATAATTCACGTTTGGTATATCCAGCACAGAGATGTCTTTTATTAAATGTTTAATCCCACATGTGAGACTAATAGTGTGGTGCTACTGGATGTTCTATGAAAAGGAAAGGTGAAAGTTGTGAAGGGGACAGGGCTTTGTGTTTCTTTTAAATTTTAATCATAAATTGCATGGAAATCGTAAATATTATTATTCAGCTTACGTGACAGCGGGCAGCCTCAAAACTTGAGTTAGTCTTTGAAATCCAGATTCAGACCCTCCCCGAGATTGCCATCACTTAGCGGCATCACTGGGCAAACCTCTTGCCTCAAGTCAAGACAGACGGCTAAATCGAAGTCTACGCGCAATATTATATACTACTTGAAAAGAACGATCACGTGATTCTATAAGTCATCACTGGCCGCAACTGTTTCCTTCATTTACTTATTTTTGGGATTTATGTTTTCATTTATTTTGTTCCATAGTTTCGATAGAAAAAGTAACATTTATGATGGAGATGACGCCGTTTAGACCAAGAAGATGGTGGACATAATTTAACGTGAAGTTACAGTCGAAATTGAAGCTGACACCTTTGTGGTAGCCGCTAGTTGGCGAGTAACTCGTGGGTAACTTTGGATTTCTTTAAAAAGGAAACCCCGAGAATTATCCAGGAACTAAAAGAAATTGACTTCCCTTTCTGATGCTGATAAACGTTTGTTGTGGAAGGAAATCAGACTCAGTAGCGTAAATTTGTGTCACATGTCTGTGGATGAGGAATTTTGAGGGGATAACTTGCCCGGCCATGGAAATATGAAAAGTAGGGGTGGGCTGCTGTAATATATATTCCATTCCTGCAGAATGTTACATCACAATGATGTAAGTATGACTATTTTGGTTGTTCTCCCTTTTTGAGAACTATTGAATACAGTTTGGTTCTCGGAAAGGCCGAAAAAATTCGTCATATCCGCCTTATTTTTTTCTCACCACGAAACAAAGGGCAGGGGTGATTCAACAACACATCCCCTGGTCAAAAAGTGTGAGAAGAGGGTATGTACCTCACCAAGCATCCCCGAATTTACACCTATACTCACCAATCACATTACAGAGCGCGTTGGGCATTTCCTTTGAAAAAAATAACAATGTCCAACCTTTTCAGGTGAGCTAGCCTTTGATCAAGGTGCCCACGGCAAAATGGATCGTTTCTCAAGAGCGAGTAGCTGGAGGAGACTAGTTTAAGCACCAAACCAACGCACGAAGAAAGACAACACGACAAACCGCACGCACGCCCGCACGCCTTTGAAGTCCCGTTTCGGTAGCAGATACGATATACGCATATGAATAAGTCTCCACCAATCAAAACGATCGCCTCTGTCGTGCAATTACATCATGCATGTATGAATTATTCAGCGTTACAAGGACGCGCGTATTCAACATGGCGTCTTTTTCAGCAGTGGTGTCAGCTCTAGACGACGATGCAGCACCGAAGCTTGGGATTCCGATCAACAAATTGAAATTGTAGGTAATGTTGGCCGTGAAGGCTGTTCTGGAGGGTTGAGACGTATTTGTCAAAATGAGCAATGGCAAAAGTTTCATAGGCACTATACCAGACCGCCGCACCGTTGCGCAAAGACTTCATGGACGTAAGTTGCCTAGGGGTGCACCACTACAAATAGATTCCCATAGACTGCAATGATAAATCCCCACACTTTGCAATAATGTAAAAAATACTCACAACTCTCACAGGTGTCCAGGCTGCACAGAAATACGATGGTCGACATGTCCTCTTTCATTTTCCTTTCAATTTTCGGGGAGTTGACCTATGAATTTTTGAGAAATTTTCACCAGAAGCAGACCACCCCTAAAATGAAGAAAATGTCCCTGCCCAGAAAAGTAGCCATTTTGAAAAACCATCTCTCTGCAAAACGGCCAAATAGTGCCATTTTCGGACTCAATTGCATCCAAGTTACTCAGAATTTGAAGCCTAGAGTCTGGGCCAGGGGTTCAGTGCCATATTTCTCCAATTCCTCAATTTCATGGCTCTCAGGACTCTCTAATAGAGAATATTTTGAGTGTATAACTTTTATTAATGAGCTCGGCGGACATATTTAGGGCCTTTTTGCGAGGGTGCAATCCTAGATATGCTAGGCCTACTTAGTCCCCCAAAACACGTTTGGTTCAGAGAAATGTGAATAATTCATAAACATTAGCATATTGAATAATTCAGATAAACCACTGGAAACAAAGTTCCAAAGGCGTTTGCTGCGGCGCACAAAGTCCACGACACACACTGCTCGGGTACTGCGTGCTCATTCATGGTTTATTTCGGGCGTGCGTGCGGTTCGTCGTGTAGTCTTCCTTTGTTCGTTGGTTTAGTGATAAAACTAGTCTCCTCCAGCTAATCGCTCTTGAGCGTCGACCCATTTCGCTGCGGGCGCCCTGATCAAAGGCTACATGAGAGCGTGATACATGAGCTTTCGCCGCCCGTAGCCATAATTATTTCCTTGACAACATTTTTGAGGCGCATTGTTTCCACCTGCGCCCTGGAGAAGGACGGTGGGTGATAAGCGAATTCACTAGGACGCTTGTGGTAAAACTAAAAGAGAGGTTGGGCTGTTCATGATGCATAGACTCGGGGTTTTGGGGGGTAGGGCGGAAGCGCAATATTTGGAAGACGAACACTTTGCTCTTTCAGAACCCATTAATATGCTTCATCTTTTTTTATTAAATTTGTTTGAGATCACGAGGTGAGAATATGTTTTGTAATTAAATTGTCCACTATAAACGCAGAGGGAAAACCTCTATCAAAAAGAGCCAGTTTCTCATAACTCTACTCCAAGGAGTGAAAAACAACCTAAAATAACGAAAAATTACTCCAAACCAGTGGAAATTGCTCAAAAAAGAAGCCAAATAAGGGCAACTCTTTATCAAGTTATCCTTTATATAGGTCCTCAGCATATTGGAAGTTGTAGACTTCTGGGGGGTGGCTTTCACTCTTTTAGAGTGGTTTGAATTACTCTTGAATTACTTTTAAAGATTATTATTTGACTCCATTACCTGTAGAGAGCAGAGCTTTAGATTGTTTACTTCATCAACGGTACAGTTGATGCAGTAAACAGTATCAACTGCAAACAATTTCAACCCTCGAAGAAAAATCATGGGAAAACAAACCTTGGGTCTCAGTTTTGGCTGATTTTAAACAAAGACACATTTTAACTGGCAATTTAGACAGGATCGTTCTCTTAGTCTTCGACCTCAAACGCTACCGTACTCATGTGTCCATGCGGAGTCTAATACCTCCCACCAACGCCCATTGCACCTTTTTCGTACTGTAGTTAATGAACCTTTAGCTGCTGGTAAAGAGGGTCATTGCTGTATCTCTGGCACTGTGTGCAACCCTCGCTGTCCCAGTTTCCCAGAGCCAGAGCGGCACAAAGCAAGACAATTTAATAACTGCGATTAATGTTTCTTGATGGGGTGTGCAGTCATTGTGTTTATGTTTATTTTCACAAGCAAAAGTTACAGTGTTAGCTTTATAATATTAAAGAACATGACATGAATTCGATATGACCTTTAAAAAGTACTTAATCAGCTGCTATCACTTTCGCTACAATACGAGAATTGCCATACACAGTAAAAGTTTCTTGTATCAGGTCTGTATCGAGTTCCTTTTAAGGGGGAGAAGGCGTGACACGGGACAGAGTGCTAAATGGTAGAACGGGCTTTGATCTCTCTTATCCAACCTTTGAACAAGGAATGCTGCAAAGTGTACCAGACAAGATTAGCACGGCTCAGTAATCGCATTGGACTCTTGGCTGAAGAAGATGGCACTTCTCAGATCATTGAATGTACTGAATGCATTACACAATTGCTTCGAGAAAAAACTGATAACTCCCCCTAAATTAAACAAAAAACTATATATTATCCATGGCCATGACACTTATATACCCCTTTTCAACTTAAAGTTTCTTTTACGTATATTTTACTTCAGGAATGGAATACATGACTTTGCAAAGTAGGATATATTCTCCACGCGCTTCACCACATGTCCCAATCATTAGTGTGCTGGGCATAAGATGTAACATTTGTAACAAAATGGGTAAAACAAAATAAACATACAAAATACAACACTCGATTGGTTTTTAATATTTTGAACGAGAGAACCCCAGAATATGCATGAATTGGTTGTTCTAATCCACGACACTAATATGTCCAAGGAGATGGTCCGTAATGCATCCATTATTTCGTTCGTACTTTTCAGACCACGTGACTCACGCAGAGGTTAAGGCGCCTTTCCATATGTTTGTTGGGGGGTGCTTTGCATACACGATGTGTTCGCGTGTTTCACTTTCATTGACACAAAAATCGACTCCATTAACAAAATATAATTGTGCGTTGCGTTCGACCGTCAAACAATCTCTCCTGCGTTGATGGATACACAACACTTGGCGCAAGTGTGGACGTGCATATGGAAAGGCGCTTTCAGTCAGTATGAATTGTCTCCTGGGCGCTTTAAACCATTCCATAAGTTGGAACTGTGACACTTGGGTTCCTTTAGATGTAAGTGAACCAGCAATGACAAGAAGCAACACCCAAATTAATAACGTAACATGGATTCAGATTTGTGGTGTCACTTCATCCCAAACACACGCCCCAGGAGTAGGAAATTTTTGAATGAAATTCCATAAGTTTACCCAAGTAAGATTTTGCATTTGGTAGCTAAGCAACAACAGGCTGTCATTAGGTCAGGTCTATCAATATGTTTTTCTCTCTTGCAAGTAGTCAATGTTGTGCCCCGCAGTATTTGCTTTATTACAGTTCGTCAAGTTTTGCTAGTATAATACCTTTATCTTCTCACTTTATTCAACTGACTCCAAACAGTCTATAAATATATTTGGAAATGGAGGCCTATTTTTTGTCACGACTTTGTAGTGAACGTTGGAGGCGCTACGAATCACAGATTGTTGACATTAGTCGGTGGCACAAAGCCATGTCGACGAGTGTGGTAGGATGAGGAACTACCATAATCCTGAAACCGCCTGGTGGTGGAAATTCCAAGCAGAAAGCGGGTGGTGTCAAGACTTGCCCCAAGCGTTGCCGACATCAATGTCGCTCCCGGAGCGATTGTAACCGTCGAACGTAACGCACACGCGTGTTACGTTAAAGAAGTCGATTTTTGTGTCCATCAAAGTGAAACGCACGAACGCATCGTGTACGCAACGCACCCCAAAACGTTTTGGAAAGGCGCCTTTAGCTTGAGGTGAGCATGCACATCATGTGTAACGTGCTTCATATAGTGCGCTGATCTTACATCAAAAAGTGCATTACAGGGTTGTGTATTCTATGCTGTCTCCATTTCTTGGAGCTTTACGCATACATAATTTTGCGGTTCAAAAAATCGAAAATAACGTGAAAACTTTTATGCTTGTTTAATTCCATTCCAAACTACTGTGACGTGGTGGATAGTCAATGGTCAAGAGTCAAAAGAGGTGTGTGTGCAGAGGATATGTTCTGCGCATTCCCCACGGTTTGCAATTGGTATTCCTAACATGAAAAAATACAGTTCCTGTTACATCCGTGGTTTGGGTTGATTTCTCTTTGGTTTTTCAAAGGATGAGACTGCTGGCCACACCGAGTTTCTAAGTAAAACATCGTAAAGATAACACACTTTTATGGGCAGGCTCTTTGAAATTAATTTAAGTTGCATTCATGCAGAATATCCAGAATTGGGTCACTCATCACAAACAAACAAAATGTTTTGTTTTCTTCTACTTTTACTTCATTGAATTCATTTTCAATTTCTGCACATTATCCAGAGTTAACCTTCACAAATATATCTTACCGGTTGACAAATTCCCGCCAGGGAGGAACAGCTGAACGTCTGGAATCGGAATTGCACCATTGGCAAACAAACAAACAAACAAACAAACAAAAAATTGGAATTTACAACTTCCATTTACAAATTTGGAATAATTAATTGTCAACTTTTAAAGCTTTGTCATTCGGAAGATTTTGTTCAGAGCCGTTTATAAAATTCACTTTGAACACATGTCGATTTCGGGAAAAAATAACACTAAAACATATTGCAGTCCTAATTTAACTTAAGAGAGTTAATCATTTCACCAGCACTCCTATTGCATCAGATTTTGTGATAAATTTTCACCGAGTACGTATCTGCTACAGCTAGCTGGTGCCCGTCAGCAGTGAAGGTGATACCCTGAGGATTGTGCAGTCCTTGGGCGACGCACACCACGAAGGCACCATGTGCGTCATACTGGTGCACGTGTCCCTGGTCCCGCTCCCCACTCGTCACTGCCACATAGATACACGTTGTGTCGCAGCACACGCCCGTACACTGATACACGGGCTGGCCGTCTATCAACGGCCGGATGATGAACAGCAGTGTCTCATTTCTGCTGTCGACGACATGTACTTCCTTTTGGAACCCACCGCTGATGACAAGCCTTTCGCGGAAGGCACTACCCGAGCCAACAGCTACGAAATAAGGCTTAATTTTCAAGTATACAATGCGCTTCAGCGAACCATCGTTGCGGTTGTGCTCCGTCAGGACGTTTTTACTGACGTCCCCAACTACCACGGTGCCGTCTTTCCTGATCGCCACGCTTCGGAAGTCACATTTCCTCTTGCCGGCCACAGAGGCCACCATGTTATCCTTGGTGTACAATTGTACGTGGCTGGTGTCGTCGACAACTGCTAACTGCGTACGAAGGGCTGCAATGTCACGAGGAACTGAAGGGAGAAGATAAGGGTAACAGTCGTGAGTATCTGGAAAAAAGTTTCAATTTGCGTCAAGAGGAATATGCCACGTTCTTAAGCTAATTTTCTCAGGCTAAATGTACTGACTTTTTCTTTCAAGATTCAAGGGGTTTTTCTTCCAGTGCAAATAATTGTCGTATTTGTGTGAAGAAGCTATGTACGGTTTCCTGAAGTAGCACTTAAATTTTCCTCACATGCAGAAAGGCCTTGAAGTCGATTGGTAATAGGTAGGAAATGAGACTAGTAATAACAAAAATACTAGAAGTAAACAAATGGCCGACATGTGTTTAAATATAATTAAGACACAACACACAGAACATACGAAACTTTCTCATCACCGACCGAGTGCATAACTGAATCTAGAGGCCAGTTTGATTTGTGCGGATCCGGACTCGCTGCCCAACGACCCGACGATGGTTCACTGACACTAGACCTCGCCTCGTGGATAGAGTAAACCAGCTGTTTGGGATCACTGATTGAGATCCAAGTCCATGTGAAACAAGAAAACCCTTGGTAGTACTCTGCTCTGTGAAAGAATAGCCATACAGTGAACTCCTTACCTCCCTGGATTGGAATGGTCCTCAAAGCGTTGCCCTCGGTGCTGAACGCAACCAGCCGTTTGTTGATGAAGTCCGCCACTTCGATCTCACCTGGCCAGCGAGCGGCGATACCCTTCGCCCACCCGAACTCCCCTGGTCCGCTACCCTTGCTGCCGAACTGGTGATACTTGATCCACGTCCCTCCGAGCTCCAGTCGTCCTAGACCCATGTTGCCGACCCCTGGACTTTCTTTGAAGCTCAGGTAAGACAGTTTGGGGTCGCTTTGAGGGCAGTGCTGATCGTTCATCATATCGACGACCTTGCTTATCATAAGATATTGCGAAAGAAATGTGGGGTGGTGAGATAATTTCGTAATGTCGCTAGCCGTCTCCAGTGCATGTTGCTTTACGCGGAGCAGCACTGTCGCTCGCTTCTCCTGTTCGTGGAACGTCTTCCCCCGATTAACCTCCAGCTTCTTGACCTCCTCAATGAGCCGCTTCTCCTCGGCTTGGACCTCTGCAATCACTCTCGAAGCTTTCTCCCGGACTTTCTTCACAGTCCTGGACACCTTCTTTTCAAAGTCATCCCTTACCCGTGATGCATCTGCTAAGAATTCTCTAATTTCCTCGATCTGTCCTCCCAGGACAGGTACTTTATTTGCCAGCAGCGGCCTATATTTTTCAGAGGCCGCTTCGCAGGTGATGCAGTGATGTTTTGGTTTGCCGTGGTCGTCTTCTGAACACCGCTCACAGATCAACTCGTCGCACGTCATGCACATGAGCGTGTATGTTTCTCCAGCGTGCTTAAGACAGTTGTTAGTTTCACCTGATGTTGACAGGCTCATGTTGACATCGTGAACCTCATCACCTCGGACATCATTCACCATCATATCAATCTCTGGAAAGAAAAGAAATCACTTTTTCTCTTCAATACGCGTCAGGCTGGATGCCCTAGCTTGGCCTGGACACAGGTTAAAAAAAAGGTTGAATAACAAAGACAATTTTAAATACGACCAAGAATGCTGCGTTAGCCGGCGTGGGATATTTTTGCAGTCTGTATTGACAGGACCCATGCCCGTGGGCGTAAATTCCGGGGGAAAAGTGTATACCCCCAACACTTCTCAAGGTGGGTGGATGGGCTATGGAATCATCCCCCATCCCCGCTTTATAGTGATGAGAAAAAAATGTCGCACTATGAAGTGTTTTTAAAACTTTCAATGACTAAAAGATGTTTCGTATCACTCAAAAAAATGGAGAACCATTAGAAAAAACCATAAATATGCCCTCCGGAAAAAATGTAGGCCTACGTCAGCATCATGAACATCGATCTCTGTATGGTGTCAACCCTCCCCTCCTCGCTTTTCAGATTTTTACGGGCGGGCAACTCGTCCCCAACCCCCATTCTCCCTCAATTCCCAGCACAGATTTGCGCCACTGCCCGTGCCATTTTAAGCCTACTTATCTTTGCTGATTTCGAAGCGTCGGTGACAGGACGAAGAATTTACAACACAGACATAATTTGGAACATTTTCTTTACAGGACTGTTCATCATCTAACACCATCACCTTTGTAGATTTTGGGGGGAGGGGATATGGTTGGATTAGGCTAAGCTCATGCAGCATCAAGGGCAGACCCGGATGGAAAGGGGCAACGAGGGCCACGCCCCCAAATTAAAAAGCCATTTTTCCGTATTTTTCAGTGTCGTTTCTTCCAAAAGAAAAAAGCTCCAGCATGAAGCTTCAAACTCCGGAAAGCCAAAAGATTACATGAACTAATTTCAAAATTTTGGCCTCCCAAAACTTAATGCTCCCCTCCGAAAATGTGGTTTTCGATCTACACTTTGCAACATGGTATTTTTCCCAAAATCCTTTCCTTAATAGATCTCAAACGTGATGACGTAACACAGTGTTTTCAGTGGTGCATTGTGGGTTTAAGATGGGGACGACAGTACGCGCGCTATTGCTAGAAAATTATGCGCATGGAAAATTGTCAAAAAGATCCGAGACTGAGAAAGCCTATATTTTTCAATATGGTTCGTGTTAACTGTTGTATGCTATTGTGTGTATCAAGAACACGATGAACGCCAGAGCTGCATTGTTTTTGTTTTGTTTTTTGTTTTTGTTTTTTTTTCAAGCTTCCAGGAGACCGCAAGTTTGCTATGTCTAAAGTCGCACGAAGGCTCGCATGACTGACGATCGTGTCCGCCATCTTTGATTTCTATCCCCACATTTCACCCACAATGCAAAGCCGGTAAACACTGCGCTACCTCATTATATTTTTGGTCTATTACAATGTGGAACCACATGTAGGAGATCGTGACCTCCGGAAGACAGGCTTTCAAGGTTTTTAACGTTTTACCTTCCTGCAATGATGCACAAGCCCCGTGTTCCTCGCAAGGGCCTTCTTGCGGCTGATGGGAGATAATAGGATGGAATTCATTGGGTAAATTGGAGACAGTTGTGTTTTCCTTGTTGACCATGTCGGTGATACGACGATCCAGCCCTTCCACAGCCTGTGGTTGACTTCCAGCTCGAGAAATAGGGGAACCTGCAATGTGGCGGTTTAAATCAGATGCTGTGAAAACCTGTGTGTGATGTTCGTGTATGTTGGAAAATCTTATTATTCCATGCAGTGACGTTGCTTTGCTTTTTGTCTGCCTGTTTTGCTTATGTTTTGTGTTGTAAACATTTTTGATGGTTCATTTTAAATGGCATAAAAGAGAAGCAGTTAGCCCAGTGTTTGTTATCTATCAATCTGTTAATATTTACAAAGTTGATCGTGCCAGATATAATGATGTTTATACCTCGGAGTTGCTGGGCGAGGTCTGTTCTTTTAATCTTTTTCAAAGCGGCACACAGCACGGCCACTTGATCCACATCAGAGGTCAGCTTCTGTCGCCACCTGACCAGCATGTTGAAGATTTGGTTCTCCGTTTGGCCGGGAAAATCCATCTTAAGTACCGAAATCTCCACAGCTTTCAGCCCGAGGAACGACGCCAGGGACTGCCACTCGAAGCTGAGCTCCTGAGACAACTCCCGTAATTTTGGATCTTGTAAACCTGGAGGGAAGAAGGGCAAAAAGATACACTGCTTGATTGAATGTGGATGTAGACATTTTGATGCAAGTGTAAGTCAAGCTGAAAAAGCTGGTTTTTAAGTCTCACTGCACCAGAACCAGAGGACACCAGTTCATGCTCTTAAAAATGCAAATCAACGAGGGGCTGAATAGAAGAAAGTTGTGGATGTGTGGAACTGTCTGTCAGAGCAGGTAGTGAATGCAAAACAAACGAACTACTTAAAGGGAAAGGGGTATGAAGCACAACAAGACTTACACCTTAAATCTTCACCCATTGATCCCAATGTAAGTTCTAATGTTTTGATAAATTGGCTAATGGTTTAAGCCAGCATGCGCTAAAAACTGTATTCCTTCCACAGCAGCATGCATCAAAAGCCCCACCAGTTTGATAAATCTGTCTTTATACTGCTGTACGTCTGTACCAACACCCACATTCACCACTTAACAAGAAATGAACTCAGGCACGTCACTGCCGACTCTGCCCGGGTAATGACCTGAAGTATGTCGAACAAAGTCAATAAGACAAGTCTGAAATTTATTGTTAGCAACAAACAGTCATGTTCTGTGGGATTAGATAAGATAAGATGTGATTCAGCTTTGACAGCAAAGACGTTTATGTGCAATCAGATAACACAGTGTACAAAATTTTATTCAAATTTAACTCGCAAGTGGTTTATTAGCGTATTTGAGGTATCGCGGAGACAGTAGGAGGGCGCTATTTGGTTTGAGAAAAATCTTTTATATGTTTGTTGAAAATTTACCCACTTTTATTGAGTCAATCATTCTGTAATAAAAGCTAATGGCGGCAGACACCGTGACAGTTGCCGGTTGTTGTACGGGGTAGGCGTGGTGTTGGGCGGGGGGGGCTAAGGGTCTGTGCCCCCTCTCCCCCCTCAAAAACACTTTTGTCTAGCCCCCAATACCCCCAAATTAAAAATAAATAGAACTAATAGAGCAGTAGCAAAAGCTAACAGGTGACGTCACGTGCGAAGGGTATACCCCCCCCAAAAAAAAAACCAATATTGGCTCTCCTGGGCCTCTGTTTGGTGATACTCGCTCGGTACAAAGTCCCTAACAATACTAGTTCACAATTATTGAGGGCAGTCAAGAATGTCAAGTGGAACAACACTACATTTGTCGTTCGAGCTGCGCCGTGTTACGTTGCATTGTGATGTGCTAAAGAACCCGGAAAGAAATCAGGGTGTCACAAAATGAAATTCTTGGGACGGCTACACTGTAATATTTTGGCCCTGGCCAGGCAAGGATCGAACCCGGGTCAAATTAATGAGGGGCAAGCCCAGCCACAATTTTTTCTAAGGATTTCTGGTACGCCATGGAGGTTTGCAACCCTTGCCGAATTTTCGTGATGGTTATTTAGTGTTTACGGATAAAAGATCTGATATTAAGGTCTCTTCTTGTCCATTGATTTGAAAAAAAACAAATTGCAGACATTGTCCTCGTTACTTTAAAGGGCGCTTTAGTGTGCAACTGTGTGAGCTACAACATGGTTTAAAACGTAATTCACCTTCCATATTCATCAGTCCTCGGCTTGTTTCTGCAACGGTTCCGTCGTGGTGCTATGAACTACATGCATGGACTTCTTACCTAGATGTATAAAATAAAAACAGGCGCATCTTCGGTTTTCATCCATTTGTAAAGTGATTTGAGCTAAAAATAAACGTAATCACAGGTAGACATAAATTGCAATTAAAGTAATTCAAAAGGAATCTATCACTAAATAAGAAATCTCCGAAAGTTTGAAACGTTGCAAATACCCAAATTTGGCTAGTGCCCGTTTTATACCTGAAACGCGAGGCAAGTTTTATTTTTCAATAAAATACAATCGTGGTTTTAAAAACTAGAATGTGACAAGCAGGGATGGGAAGACTATTCTAGATTCTTTTCAGTCCGGCAAAACGACAGAAAAGCAAGACAAGACTACAAAAGGGGATGAAGGGCACAGATCCCACGGAAGGGGGTATATATCCCACACCCACTTTTTTGAGGTCGGAGAATTGGGATTGGGAAGAACATTTTGAATTTCACAACGACTTAAAGCATTCTATATCACTCAAAAAAGGAACGCAATTTTATAAACCCATAAATATGATATACGATTCGACATGGATGTAATAAAATTCCAGATGTACATCAATAGAATGAACATCGACCTTTATATGAACTCCTTTGGTGTCACGCCCTCCACCTTACCAAGCTTTTCAAATGTTCATGGCCGGGCGAGTCATCCCCTCCACCTTTTCCCATTCCCATCTAACAATTTCCAGCACAGATCTACGCCACTGGACAAGACCACGGTCAGATTTGTTTCTAAACCAGCAATTTCGATGTTTCCAGAAAAATGAGAACATGCCAGGGTGATTCCAGAAGTTCCACCCTAGTTACTCCATAGTTACGACTGTTGTTTTCGGGTGGCATGCGTCCCGTTAATGCACACCTCAATTGAAACTTCAATATGAACTGATGGATACGTTGGGAAAGGCTTATTCAGGAACGCAAATGTTTGATCCCTTGACAGTCTTCTTGGCCAGAATTGTAAAGGTTAAATACGTTTCATATGAGGGGACGGTATAAACAAAAACAGCAAAATCCACGTTAGGCCTACCGTGAAGCCCTGCTAATATTGTTCGTATTTACCCTCTTAATGACAAATCAAACGCACAAGTCCTCTAGAGTTAGGGGCTTAGCTCTGGTCATGTTCACTCGGTCATAAAAAAATAGCAGAGTTCATTTATTCGGTTTTATGCTAAATAAAACAGAAGATATAATGGCCTACCTATTAGCTGCCCTTTCGTAGTTCAAAATATTTGTCAAGAAAGCTCCAATGACACAGGAAAACAGATGCAACTCCCTGACCGTTAAATACAAGCCAAGGCGCCCGTCCACCACGGCACATATACAACAAAATATGGCTACCTTCAGTTTCCGGGTGATATATCACTGTTACAAGGTCTTCAACTCTTCACCACCGCCCGTTATGTTAGGCTCTGTCGTATGCACTACAGGAAACCAGATTTTTTCCCTAGTTTTCTTTCACTTTAAAGCTTAAAGCTTCCGTGTTTAGTCGTGTACTTTGAACACCCAACAGAAGGCTACCTGATTTTTTTTTTCACAGTACAGGAGACAATGACAAGCATACGCTCACACGAACTTGTAACAGTTTCGCTACGAAAGGGCGTTATAATGTTCTGTGCAGTTGATGGAAGAGGGCCTTGTTTACCCCTGGACAAGTGAATGGGGCTGAGGATAAATAGATTAGGTGAATATTAGACTTTTCCCCTTTACTTTAAGAGTGCTCTTGCTTTCGAATACTTTTATTCCCCCGTAGAACGTTCATATTGAGCATATTTTGCGGCTGTTTCATTTATAAAATAATTGAGGGATAGCTCCCAGTCCAACCAAAATGATAGTCCTGTACAAAACTCGAACCACTTTTTTTGTTTGTTTTATTAATTCATTTCCATAGACTTACGGCGGCAGCTAATTTGAAACTAATTGCTTTACAATAATTGTTGCATAAAAAGTCAATTTATAGCTTTAAAATAATGTTCCTCTAAAAGAATGTAACACATAGTTCGAACACTTTGTCTAGTCTTGATCAGGTAGGCCTAAACCCCCTTAATTGAAATGGTTTGGGCTTGGATATGTGATAATGCAAACCTGTTAAAGACGTATAGGGCCAATTTTATTACAGTCTTATTTTTCCAACATAGCAATTACCGCTACAGGGGACTTATATAATTCAAGCAGCTCATTCAATGTTTTCTTTAATGTCGTGTAGTTGTCATTTTCTCTCTTGGAGGGAGAGAAAAGTCTGTGTTTTGTAATCTTATTCTTATTTTCGAACTTCTTTGTTATACTTAGATATTTTCAGCAAAACATCACTTTTGATATTTACTTGCTAATCAATTTGAAGTGTCATTTCGCTGAATAAATGTCGAATAATGTGCATATAAAAACACACAGTTCTTTGTCATGCTAAACATAAGACAATACAAAGTTTTTATAGCAATGACATGCCCAAAATCCCACTGAAGTACAGTTGCGAAGGTTAAAGTCAGTATTTTGTTCTTTGCAGCAAGCATTCTAATTGCATTCTAATTCAACAGTTGCTTACAATTAAACATTAACATACGTGGCAATTTGCTTTTGTTCATACGTCCTGTACCGAAGCTGACCTATTAGTACTGGCCAATCTCATGTTCAATGAATTCCTATTAGAAGAGATAGTACCGAACTTTATACGTGTACGATCAGATGCTTAACTTCCAGCTGCATGGGCCTCGTTTAATTACTAATTTATTATTCATTAATTTTTATCACTTATTGGTAATAATAGGTATGCAGTTCTGGGAGCGTGTGTTACCTAGAGCAGACTAACTGAACATCGCGGGTTCACAAACGACTAGGCATTGCAGCAACAAGGTTTGAAAGAAAAAAAACATTTGATTTGGGGCCTCACGTTGATACTGGGTAACGTATAAAATCACAAACATCAATGTTGTATGTACTTTAAAATAGTCTGTAAAATCCCCGAAGATCCGTTCATAATTTTTACACATGTGCACAAGTGTTTCTTATTCGAAACTGTGAAAACAAAACACTCAGATAACCTCATAAAAATCGTTTTAGGCGAATCAATAAGACTCAAATTATTTTGGAGTAACTTATAAAAAATTCATTGCATTTAGTACAGGAACGTCAATTTTTTGGTTTGCTTTTGTAATTCAGTTGTCTATGGTGGAAATCTTCATGTTATTGTCAGATAAACGATAGCTTCTCACAGTATGGCTACTGTAATGTCTCAGCTTTGCCAAACAGCCACTTTTTATTAACAACAGGGCAGTACTTTTTCTAGATGTGTTCCAACTGAAATATCTTGACCGATGTCCAATCGGCAACGGCCAACTGTTGCTTGCCAGGACAAACCTTGATGTTCATTGGGTAGTGGAGGTCATGAGCGATACAGGCGCGGAACTTGCCCGTGGAGTCGTAGTGGTGGATATGGCCGGTGTCGCCGCCGTTGTGCATGGCCAAGAAGATCCCTGAGCTATCGCAGCACACGCCAGTGCAGTACTCCACGCGGTCGTTGGCCACACGCGGCCGAATGGAGAGCAGGGTGGCACCTGCGTCGTCCACTACGTCCAAAACGCGTTTGTCTGCGCCGCTGACTAGCAACCTACCCGTTGCGTTATCAATGGCTAGGTAGTGAGGTGGCGTGTCTACAGGGATGGTTCGTATCAGCGAGCCATCTGCAGGCCGGTGTTCAGTCACGACCCTCCTCTGGATGTCCCCCACCACGATAGTGCCGTCTCTCTTGACCACAACGCTGGCCAGATTCACTCGGGTCTTTCCCACCTCGGCAGCAGGCACGGTGGCGAAGTCAAAGGCCAGCGTCTTGTCGGTATTGAAGACCTTGACGTAGTTCGTGGTGTCGGTGACTATCAGCTGGTGGTTGAAGGTAGCAACGTCAAACGGGTCTGATTATTGCCCAAAGGGAGAGAAATAAAAAAGTGAATAAGTTCTTAGGAAAAACATGCTATCTGCAAATGATATTAATGAATGTATCTTGACTTGGAAAACACACTGTAAGCCATGGCGAGAGCGGGGGCTGAATATTCTGAGACAGTTGCTATGCGACTAGTTAAAACCGAATTATTCCATTTTCCTTCCAACACCGTCCTCCACCGGGACATTGTACTTGTGAAGCATTTTGCTAGAATTTGTCTCTTTTTCCTCTTTGTAGCAGAGCAAATTTCAAAGATGTGAACCGCTGCTTGAAAATTTCGCACTGATTGAATTAATTCCCTGCCATTCTGCATAAGAGGAGCGGTTCCATTGTTCTTCAAGGGGTTTTTCACAAACCACCAGCATTCACTTCACTGGAAAGAGTGAGGTGATTTTAACTGTTTCTATCATTTCTGCACTGTGCCTGAAGAGTTTAGTCCTAAAAGAGCCAGGTTATTTTGGCCATCTCACAGCCGTGGGGGGTCAAATTTGCCCCTCCCCCAGACCTCGGCTGTGCCTCTCTCGAATTTTTTTTAACTTGGCATGCATGTACCAGACACTCCTTATCATTATAAATGTGAAGTGCTGAACGTAATCGAACGTATTGTTTTGTTGATAGAGCCATTTGAAGTTCAAGGCTACATGCGTACCACCCATCGTGCATTGAACACCCTATGATAGTGAAAAAGTATATATTTTTGGCTGACCCGTCTTGGGAAATGAGCAAAGAGTTGGCAACGAGTTACTCTTAAAGTCCTAAGGGCTTAACTACTGAACAAAATGCACTGAGGCAATATCAGGAAAAATGTTGAGGGGGCGGTTCCACCCCTGGCCCTTTTTGGGTTTAAGCTAATCCTACTCACAGTCTTCCGTTGGAATTGTTTTCTTCAGCGTCCCGTCAGTGCTGCAGATGACCACACGCTTGTTCCACTGGTCAGCCACTGCAATCTCCCCGATAGGCAGAGCAGCAATCCCACGGGCACAGCTGAAGTCCCCCTCCCCGTTACCCTCTTTCCCGAACTGCCGGCAGACCTCCCACTTGCCTTCCATCACAAGGTTGCCCAGGTTGATGCGGCCGTCAATCTCGTTGCTGCTGGCGAACTTTAGGAAGCCGAGCCGTGCGTCAATCTTGGGCGGCCTCTGGGTTCCGAGCGCCTGCAGGTCCTTGCTGATGGTGGAGTGAAGTGAGATGAAGTCAGTCTTGGTGGCAGTGCTGGTAAGATTCCGAGCCGTCGTGAGCGAGTGTTGTATTCGTTCTTTCTTCCCGTTCATTTTGCTTGTGAACTCCTGGAACTTTGCTGATCGGTCTTTCTTGATCTTCTGGATATCCTCTATCATCCGCTTTTCCTCTGCAGCCACCATATCTTTCATCTCTGCCGCCCTCTGGCGGATATCTTTGACAGCCTCGTCGCAGGACGTGCTTAATCCAGCGTTCAACTCCAGAGCGTTTTCCAGAGACTCTTCCATCATCATCACCGCATAGTGCAGTGCCGGGAAGAGTTCCCCAAGCGACTGTTTCCGATCAAGGAAGGCAGTGTTGATGTCCACGTATTTGTGGTACCGGGCTTCGCTGTGATCGACCAGAGTGCAGTCGTGGCAGATCAGCTCCTGACAGGTCTCGCAGAGGAGGGTCAACGTTTCCCCGTAGTGCCGGCGGCATTTGGGCGCGATCTCCACGCGGGCCTTGCTGACTTCCACCACCCCGTGCTTGATCTCGTCCAGGGTGGCGATCGTGTGGCTAGATAGGGCGGCGAAGCGAGTGTGAGCCCTTTCACAGCCGGCGCAGAGGTAGAGCGCGCAGTCCAGGCAGCGGGAAACAGCCGAGTTGTGGCTGTCTTCGCAGGACCCGCAAGACAGCTTGGCGTCCCCGCAATTGGCTACCTGCTCCTGCATGACGATCTCGTCAATGAGACCGATCAGGTAGACATTGGTCTTCAGACCGTCCACGCCGGCAGGGAGGTCCGTCTCCTGCCGACAGACGGGGCAGAGGACCCGTGGCACTTCGTGGGCCTTGCTGGTGGGTTTCACCCGGGAAGAGTTGGATGCCTTGTGTTTCTTGATGCACTCTGCGCAGAAACTATGCAAGCAGTCCAGAAGCTTAGGGTTGTTGAATCGTCCACAACAGAGGGCACACTCCAGCTTTTTTCTTTTACCATTGTCCATACTCTGTCCTAGAATCTGCATGGGAAATCCATGAATACCCTTCAAATTTGTGTTTAATTAATTTTGACCCTCTGAATTCACTAACTGTGTTCAGTAGAAATACTAACACCAGATCTCATGCTCTCTGACCTTCCCAAAATTTATTTTTTAGTTCTCCCAAAATATATGCGAGGATTTGTGTTTCCTTTACTTAATTAACAAGATTTAAGGCCAGGTGTATTTTTCAGGGATAGTTGGTTATTACACAAGAAATGAATATTAGGCCCAGTAAAGACATGCAGACGATAAACATGTGCTTAAAATGCGATGGAGACAGATAGAAAATTTTATCATAGACATTGGAACAAGAGAGATGACACCATATTTTATCAGATGCAAAAAAATAAAGTCAATTTCAGCTTCGTACAGCTAATTCAGAACATGTCCAGCAAAGCAAACCCTATCAAACACCAACAGAATATCTCTGCGTTATCAATGGAATGCAGTTACTAATCTAGCACAAATCTCAGTCCTTCGTGTTTGTGAGTAAATAAAATAATCAGGATGGCAGTACGAACAAGGGAAAGCTTCAATTTGCTAACCGTTGCTCAAAAGGAAACCCTTTGAGATAATGACGCCTTGCCATTCACACACAACGCAGCCACAAGTCAAATGACAAACATTCTATGTATCTTATGTTACATCACTGTTTTACAGTGTCAGGCCCTTACCTTACACCGTCTCCGCTGAATGATGACTTCTGATTATTCTCACTTTATGTCAAACCATTGGCAAGGTGAGAGCTTTTATACCGATATGCCAGGACGTGATATGAATTTGCCTCTTGTTTTATCCAAACTGAAACTTTGTGAGCAAAGCATAGGCTGTGGGGATGGAAAAACGGAAGGCAGAAATGACTCGTCTGGACTGGTCCTAAAATGGGTAGGCATGCACAATAAGAGACATTGACCTAGAGGATTGTTTTTGCCGGTCACTTTGACTATGTATAGAATACACGAGCCGTTGGCACTGGAGATCAAAACTTGGCATCGAGTGGGAAGGCTTATAGCGAGCGCTTTTTGCGAAGCCAATATCCCCAGAATATCCGAGTTGTATGGAGTTTCATCAGATGTGAAAACACTCCTTTAGTTTTGAATATGTGTATGTTCCTCTTTGCAAGCGTAAATTGATTGGGGACTGTATACTCCGCGCTTGTGTGCAAAATCACCAGAACAGCTCTAATGAAATATTTCCATGGTGCGTTTAAATCTCCTGGGAAGAATCATTCAAGAATATCATTTTGAACATTTGGAAATTTGGTTCACAATAAAATAGTTCATTGTAATGACTCTACTTTTTAAATTAAAATGGAATTGTCTTCATAGTGCGTGTCTGTTATAGGCGTGTCACACGTTGCTTAGATTGAAAATGTTTTTAGGGTCACGTGGGCTAGTGATCTTTACTCATGGTTACGGCTTGTAGCCTCTGATTAGAGGGTCGGGGGCTCGAATCCAGCTGGCGGCATTATGTTGTGATTTTGGTTAAGTCACTTTACCCCCCAAGCCTTTCTCCATCCAGGAGTAAATGGGTACCTGTGACAGCAGAGATCATGGTTTTTATGTTTAGACGTTTGCGCCTGATGAGGCAGCATTGGGCTGCTATGCTCTCCTGAGAGATGAGATGGTTGCAGGAATGCTAAGTGAGCCCAATGTGCTCAGCGTGTTTGAATTGTAGAGACTGTAAGATACTGTGCGCTTCATAAATGCTATGACATATATTCTCCGAGGACAAAAACGTCTTGTGGTACCACTGATGTGCCCATGAAATGGGGTGGGGTGGATTTTTAATCAATTCCTATAAGATTGTTTTGGTTATAAAATCTTATTTAAATAATCGAATCAATCACAATTTCATATCAAAAAGAGAGATCATACCGAAAACCACGATAATGGTTTAACTTTCTCAGAGAAATCGATGAAATCATTTCCTCGTGTAGGGCACCGCAGCAGGTGGTTTGCGATCAGCAGCGGGTGATGAATGGTGACTTAAATCGGAAGGACCAGTATGCCGGTTGACTAATAAACAAGAATAGACCGTCTGCCATATGACGGAAATGATGAGGCCGAAGCATTACAAACAGGAATTAATAGGAAACACTGAAGGCCAGCAAGGTTGGTGAATTTGGCGGGGAGTGCGAAAAGGGTACACTGTGTGGTCTAAATTACCCCTTATGGTTAATACACATGTATTCATGGGTTGCAACTTCCATGCACAGTAGGCTGTGTCCAGGTTAAAATTTTCAAATTGGGGGAAAGGGAAGCTAGCATCAAGGTATCACAAACATGTACGCCCGGACGAGAAAAAATATTAAGGCCTGTCAAAACAACGAGCTACACGGACATATAAGTAACGTCCTGCACGTTTCACGTACAAAAAAGCTGTAAAATAGTGTTTATTGCAACAATCGCATTTACACACACAATATCTAGTCCAAGTGGAGAAACATTATTGCAAGCAAAGGATACTGCTTCCTGTTTTGTATTCTTTAACCCCCACAATCACACAAAGACGTTCCCTACACTCTCGATAAAGATACACAATTAAATCGTAGCTGAACGTGATTCACGTTTTGCAAAGCACGGAACAAATCATCATTTTGCACTTTCTAGGCTATTTTCTTTGCAAAAATGGGTCTAATTTTAGTCGCCGCTTACCGAGCTGAGGACTTATATTCTGAGTGCTTTCATACAACGTTTTCCGTTTACAATGCCTTTTATTTTTGATGATCCATTACGCACCTTTATACAGCAGGGTACCGCATGAAGCGCTCTGGTCTTACGTTGGTTTGATTAGAAATGAATCACACCATGTCTAATGTATTGCATGTATAATTTCAGCTATTACACTAATTGTAGAGCTGTAGACTCGGACATTAAAGGTATATACTCATTGGTAAAATCCCCTAACTTGTACGGACTACCGCATAATCGTGAAATATCTTACTTGAAAGAAAGTACGTAACAACCTCAATCAGCCTGTAAAATATTTCCACCCAAAATGCTTTAGTTTTCGAGAAAACAGAAAATTTTGTTCTCTTTTTACGACGCGTTGGCCGACCATCGTATAAGAGCTCATTTCACTTCGCACACCGCTCTCTTTAACAGGCGCCAATTTTCTTGGTTCAGTGTTTGCAGATGTTGTGGGAGTCTCCATTAGTGAACGGGTAAACCCAAAAGCAGCTTAAAAATGGACAGAAATTCGCCAAAAGCGTTCTTAACTGAAATTATAGGAAGCTGAGTGTAAGTCGTAAAGTGAAAAATAAATTGGATCAGTGTAAAGTTAAATTTTATTCAAAGAAAGTATTTTCTCAGCGCGAAAACTGTGCGAATTCAAAATCACCCCTAGAGCATATAAATATAATGGTATGATCCAAATATGGTGGCTGTTCCGAGCAGAATGGTAAAAGGGATGTTTTTCAACAAAAAGTATGATTTCCACACGTTAAACCTCCCACGTTTCAAAACATAATTTCTCTTTGGCTTATACTTATTAGTGAATTAACTATAAGAATGGAGTTTTAGACTTTCATCGACGTGTAAACCGACGTGAAAGTGCGATCATTACGCACGATCGCGCGCGCACGTGCATTATCATATAGGCCTGCTCGTTCACGGACGGACATGAGTCGACTACGTTCCTCGATGAGGTTTTTTTCATGAATCCGCAATGCTACATTGTCGAAGAGTTAGAACTGCTCCTTAGTCACTCTGACCCCACGGATGTTGTTCGCTTATACTACAAGCGCCCTGTAATCCATAGAGTCTACGCCAGATAAATTACAGGACCTTCGATTTAAGCTTTGAAAATGCAGCGCTATTTTTCTCGATTTTTCTTAAAGCAGTTGACTCAAACATGAAACAAGTCAGTGGAATGTACGTTGCAGTGAATATTGCCCACCGTAATCAGCCAATCTTGTGAAATTGGGACAAAACCTACGGTGTTCACTACCTTTAAAGGTGCATTTAAAAGTCATGCAAATTGGAATCAATTACTCCCTAACAGTCCAACTAGGGCCTGCTTATTAAGCTTTGAAAGGGGTATTTTAATTATCGCTCAGTCTTAATTTTATTTTTTTGCTATTTTGATGTCTGCGACTGAGTGTGGACGATTCACAGTTTTGAGCGTCGCCAAGGCGATTGCGTCTAATAAGCAACATCCCAACCCCCCCCCAAAAAGGGCAAATAGAGCTCAGCATTTCGTCCATGTTAAATTCATCGCGTGACAAGATCTTTCAAATCAATCAATCACATGTAGTGGCAACAGTACGTGCCCACCCGTTGTAAAACTTGAATTGGTAACCCTGTCCCCGAATGAGACGGTATTACTTTTTAACAAATAAATGTCATTTGCTCCAAACAGGACTTCTCTGTTGTGCACGGTCTAAATTACTTCCTGCAGAAGTATTAAGTGCCTGTTCTTCCCATATGTCCAAATTGGCCTAGTGCTGAGACAGGGACCAATACTATAGTTATTTATCATGCTCTTAAATTCGTATACAACAGATGCCTCCTAATCCATCGTCAAAAAATAAGTGCCATCGTAGAGATTGCACTTCGCTCAAGCTTTCACCCTGGTCAGGATCCTTCAGAGGCACAGCGGTCATTCCGTGAGGCCCTGGTCCCAACAGAGGATGGACGCCGCGCATGTTCCCAGACATGTCAAACCAGTACATCATCTCCGTCTCTAAGGGATGGCGTTCCTTTGAAACGGTTGTCGTGACGATGAAGCCGACGCTTTGGCTGATAAAGCAGAGTTCGGTTGGTATTCCCGCTAAGATGACATCAGCGGTGACTGTCAGCGTCGTGGGAAGAGGACAACAGTTACTGCAGCTGAGAGCTTTTGATTCAGTTGAAATTTCTAGAATTACGACACGATTAATAAGACCAAGGAAAGCCCTCGTGGAATGTCTCTTTTCATCTCTGTTTGAATATTGAGCAAGGCCATCTGTCAAGCCACTCGAGGTCAGTATTTGCAAAAATCGAGAATCCCCTTCAACCACTAATGCATCACTGTGAGTCTTTTCATCTGTGTTGGTACCCAAGGGAACAGGAAAATGATTGACTCGACTTACAATCAGAGGCAGAAGGTTGATAGACTCCAAGGCAACTACTCCCGCCGGCACAGCGACCAAGATGACACTGCCTGCTACTTGCAAGCTTTCAACTTGAGGGAGTCTAACAGTCCTAGTCGTTCTTGTTCTCACGTTGTATGAGATAACCCCAGTCCTTGAGTAGTTGAATCCAAGTAGATTCCATCCACAGCACGTAAAAAAGTTTACACATCCATGTGGCCCGGATGTCTTTCTACCATTGCTGACCTCTTTCATTAAGATGCCGCCGAGTTCGTCAAAGACAATTAGAGTTTTTGCCTCACCGGAACAATCATTCCTGGTTGAAATTACGCTTTCGTAGACAAAGAAGACCTTCTTATTCGTGCCAACAGATTTCCAGTCTACGAATTGATCAGGCAATTTCCATGACTTGTCGGGAGAAGAGGTGAAATGTACCACTGGGTTCCTGAAAGTATTCGCTGTGTCACAATCAGCAAATACCAGTGTGTTGTCCTCCTGAGAATTGTAGGGGCTGATTGCACATAGTAAACTTAGAATTGCGGTGTTTTCCCCGACAAATAGAACGTTCGAAACTCGGATAGTTTGCGGTGGAGGGAGAAAATCTTTGAGTGACTCGAGGTTTTCACGCTGGAGAGCTAATTTTAGTTTGCTTACTTGGGATCCCTGGCGGTTATCAGCGATGTCTTGTGCAAGGAAAACGCCAATTTGACACTTGTGCTTGACAAGAATTTGCAGAAGGATTTTGGCTTCGTTCATTCTTCTGTAATCACTGCTGCATTCTGAATTATTGCCCAGATCCCGAAGGACAGCATCTCGTTTTGCCTGGACAATCACTGACCTTAGATCTATTTTTAAATTCTTCAAGCTACTGGTGCATATCAGTACTGCTTCGTGATGAGAAATTGCAGGAAATCTGACTGAGAATTCCCAATCGTCTTGCTTACTTATGTGTCTATTGTAGTCCACAATATTGTTGGAAACCAGTAAGCTGAACACGTCCCCGGTTCTTCTGTTTGTCAGCAAGTGGATAGGAGTTGGTAAGTAGGTATCGATGCGGAAGCCACACGGGTACGATGAGTCTAGAAAACCTGAGCAAGGAACATGGAATGCAGCTCTAGAAGCATCAAATAACACCGATCTTAAACCAGGCTGAATACCTTCCTGCTTTGAGTGGAAGTTATCCCACTTCAGCAAATCCAACTGCCTTCCGTGGTCTGATGCGCATGGTCTGCCGGTATGTGGATTTAGCAGAAAGTTTGACATCGGCGGGAGGTTTCCCATGATGCATCCCGTCAAGAAGCCATCACGTGTGATGCAAAAATGTGGCATAACTCCACAGACATCCCCAACGCAACGTTTAGATGTTTGATTCCCCAGTATGCAGGTCGTATGGCCCAGATTCCGCCGCCATAACAGCGGCATACACATGAAAGCTCGGCCATTTCTATCTTTTGTAGCAGTTGATTTGCTAGCCAACCATTCTGAAACTTTCCACCAAGGATAATGCTGATTACTTCCAGGACCAGATTTTACAACACTCCCCGGCACCTCAGTACCTCTTGTCTGGCTGAAGTATGCGCTGTAGTTGACGTAAGCTTCAAATGCCTCATCATTCTTGCCCAGAAAGGCCCAAACAGCTGACAAGTAAAAATAAGCACTCGGATCTTTAAGAGAGATGTCATGAAGTTTGGCTGCCATCTCTTTCAGCCACAGCTTGTCCGCATCCACTTTTGTTACATTTTCTTGAGAGCTGAAGCTAACATGACAGTGCAGCAGTGAAACTATAGCCGCCTGGGTGAGTTCGGGCGGGCAATCGGGCTCACACAACACCGAATACCATAGGGACTGGGCCCGTACAGCATAATGCTGGTTCATCATCCCCTGGTCGTAGGCAGCCGCACAGAGTGCAAGAGATTGTAGTCTGCTACTGTTGATGCTCAAGGGCGAGCCGTCTTGGGCAAACTCCATAGCATCTCGGTAAAACTGGCCGGCTAATTCGGGCTGGTCAGCGTGCGTCATCATCCGACCGAGCTCGTTCAAATACAGCCCAATCTGGAGACCGGTTTCAGGAAAGTTTGCACTTGATGCCACCATGTCATCGATTTGGTGATTAAGAAGTTGTAGCAGTAACTGCTTCGCCCTCTCAATGTGGCCTCTTGACCACCAGACATATACCAGTGCTGCGTCAAAGCAGTGCTGCGCCAACTTAGGCGCCCACTTTGACAGCAGGCACCTCACGCTGTCCACGTTCGCCGCCATTGCTGCAGAGTGGTCGCAAAGAGCGCTTACAGTTTCAGTTACGACTGGTTCGGACATTGTCGTCGGTAGCAACATGTCTATGGTGTGAGCTACAACAGCGATGCACCAGTCACTCGCATCGTAGCCGTCGACAGGTTCCGGCAGTGCCAACATATCTGGACCATAAGGCAAGTCTGGATTCTGACGCCAACCCATAAGCGAATCACGGTGGCGGGTGTGCCGACGAAACAGTAAATGCCCTTCGCTGCACTGGCTGCTAGACAGTGGCCTGATATGATCTTTCACTGCGCGCTCTGCCTCCTCGATAGCTTTCATTAGCCAACTAAATCGGAGTTGCTGCAGCCACTGTTGATTGCGGAGTGCCCTCATTAGAGGCTGCAGGCCTGGTGGAAAGGGTGCCCACAATTTCATATACTCCCCACTGCAGGCTATTTTTGGTAAACACAGTTCGACAAGTGTTGGTAACGGCCGGAGCACGTTATAATTTGTCGCAGCCTCGGGTTCTGGATACGTATTTAGTGTTCCTTGGCCGGTATCGTTTGAACAAGAGGAAACCACAGCCCGCCGAAGACAAAACAAATCTGAACAAAGGCCCCTCTGTTCACATTTTTGGTCAGTGGCGTCTTCTGTATCAATGACAACTCTAAGATCTAACATCAGCAAAGCCACTGTTGCCTGTATTCTCTCCAACACCGATGTTGTCGCAACAGGAGCCGTCGTCATCTCGCTCGTACCTGTTCTTCACAACGTGTTCAACTGGGGTATAGTCTATCGAAGTACCATCTATTGTAACTGTAGTTGGTGCTGTATATTTCCCAGCCAGTGTATATATTTTAGACATGAAAAATCCAACAATGTCAGCAGCCATATTGAAAGCTGATAATTACCTTGAATTAAAGATTGAAGTTCAAATATCCGATAATCAGTACACCATCACGAATGAATTTCCATGAGATGGATTCGTGTGGTTCTGTGTGTGTGTGTAGTTTATCACTCCGGAAATACGGGAGTGAAGGCATTCCAGGGCTTTATGTTGTCTGGGTGGAGGATTGTGAGTTACGGAAGAACTAAATTCTTGGAAAGGCTGGTAGGGAAACAGTCTTCCATCTATAGGTGATGCTCAGGTTGCACGTTGTTTCTGTGCGGTCAACACATTCGCAATACACCATCGGCTTGCATTCCAAGAGTGAGTGATATTCGGAGCCATGGCAACGCCTTCCATCATCGGCCACAGTACTACCACCATCAGTATCATTATACAGTTGATTCTTCTGCTTGCAAAGACATATCCAGAAAGCCCAGTGATGTGATTAGACATGCGGTGGATAAATGTAGCCTGGAATCTCATTGGTTGTTCTACCCCTGTAGCGAAGGGTACGTCATCTCAGAAATGACCTGCAAAAATCGAAGGGAAATCACAAAAATACCTGAACAATTAGCTACATTTCATTAGCCGTTTTTGTTTTAGTTTGTTTAAACTGTAAATGTATAATTTGAAATTAAATTTCATGAATTTTTCGTAAGTTATTAGTCGTTCAGTTTATTTCAAGATCATATTTTTGTCTTTTGGGGGCTTTTTTATTCACGATGAAGGAAAAATAGGAACAAAATTCAAGGTATATCGGCCCCTTTAGTTTTGGAAATTTAATCCCACGCTACGTATCGTTTAATTTTCTTTTACTATAATTATTGATATTATTATTTTTGAAGACAAGGAAATTTGCCGTTAACTTTTTTCGCAATTTCCCTAATCTAAAGACCACGTCTTCACCTTGATGTTAAACAAAAAAAATTACATTTATGTAACTTTTTACACTCGCCATATAAGAATATGACCAGTTTCCGCTGCCTAATGCCAGCCTGAGGGGCGGCACTTCCTCCTCAAGGTTTTGGGACGAGAAAAAGCACAACCAACAATTTAAAGATGTCATGGTAAACCACTGTGCGCTGTTGAATGTGATAATAATTTCTTAACCTGAAGTGTGGCAAATGGGATTTGACACACGATTTTCAAAACTTTTGTCAGTGCTCGGTGAAACATGATTGAAGGAAAGCCATCAAGGTATCGTTTGAAAGCAATTTGCTTCTACTTTATGACGAAAACGTGTAGTCATGCATTTCACAGCTTGGTTAAAATTAACTCTTTGTATCAGAATTGATTTGTTTGTTTGTTTATTAGTTAGTTGGGGTGTTTCTTGATGGATACATACTGCGTTTGCAAAGCTGATGCACACACGTGTTGGTCGATACAACTCTGCCCTGAATTGTAGAGTGGCAAACAAAGAAAATATTCAAGACAGTATTATTTCGTTGAATTCAGTGGTGTGTGTAAATCTGTGTCGAGGACGGGGGAGGACTGGAAAAAAAATCGTGGAATTTCGACAAGCAGGGATGGTACTGGACGCTACATGACACTACGGGGGTATCAGTCATGATACAGGACTACATCCTATGTAAAGTTATATTCTTGTAAGTAGCAAAACGGGCCGGCTGTTTTATGCTCTTTTATACGGCTATTGGATACAGTTTGGTTGTTGGGCCCTCACGAAAAAGAGGGGGGATGATCCTATAGCCCATATGCACATGGTCAAAAAATGAGGGATACACAACCCCTATCCCCCTGGCATATCCCCCTAGACTTAGAGAGTCTAGGAATGTGGAGAGTTTTAAGACCGGGCTGAAGACGCACGTTTTTAAACAAGAATTTTTAGTTTCTTAGTATTGATTTTAACTATGGTATATGTAGGTTTTATATATTTCTTATTTATTTATTCATGCATTTAATTGTGTATTTCTTTATTTATACTTAAACTGATGTATACAGTGCCTGGGAGCAGCTTGGTGGATTGGGGGCTTTATAAATGTCAATTATTATTGTTGTATATGCTCCTTGCTGAATTGATGAGCAAATCAAAATCTATTTTGATTTATATAACGGGNGAAAAAAGTCACAAGCTTACTTGGGTGGGACTCGAACCCACGACCTCCTGCTTACTAGTGCAGGCGTCTTATCCACTCGACCTCGGTGGTCATTTACTTACATAACAATGAACCACCAAATGTAAAGGAAATTTATGCCAGAAAAAAGTGGCGAACTTCAGCATATTTAGTCAATGCAACATGAAGGTTTTCTCGTGGTACTTCACGATTTGGCTGATGGATATGGAAATCTCGTATGTGAATTAATATGTGTTGTATAAATGTATTAGACCCTTTAATACGTACCTCTGCATTTACATTTTGGTGTGTTTTTGTGTGTGTTTTTGCTTTGATGGCAGCTCGATCATAATTGCAGTGCATGGTTTACAAGTTGTTGATTTACAAGCACATGCAATGGAATTCAGCCAACAACGCCTGCTCCCTCATCCCACCCGCCAATTTCCGTGCTTCCTGAGCACGAAAGTCTTCAGGTAAAGTATGCCGCTTTCACTGAATACACATTTGAAATTTTGTTCCTTTCTACTCCGTTTGAGTTAGCATGCCGCGACATGCTCATACGAGTTTGCACTCCTATGTGGCCATATGACATACACTTATAATACTAGCACGTGTATGCCCTTAACCCTCAGAGAAGCCCTTGGGATGTTAAAAAATTCCAACTTTCAAGTTTTGTCATTACCATTTTCATGTTTTATTCCTCCTCAGTTTATTAATGCTTCAAGACTGTAGAGTCCCTTTAACGTTGCTATAAACGGCTGGTGAGTATGGGGCCTTGACAGACAGGCACTTCACTATAGCCCATGCATTCCTATGGGAAAGCTTGGCCCTGGCCCGACCGTGTAAACGAGCTCGACTCGTTTCTCATTTGTGCCGCCCTGGCACTTAAAAACAATCCGATTGTTCTGCCGGAGTTTGTTGAAGGGCCATGATGGGAGGTAAATCATGTCCGGGGCTAGACTGGGGGAGGGGGCTAATGTGGCCAAAGTGGGGATCGGCTAAGTGTGGTCAAGTGGCTGCAATGTTCATGTGGGCCTAGTACCACCCCCCATCCGAAATATAACGTATAAAATGTCATGTAAGCGTTTCCCAGAACTCGAATAATTTATATAATGGGATTAAAGGTACTTTAATTAGGCCTCCCCCAAGGTGGGTGTTTAACTGAGTGGATATAGAATCCATCCATGTCGGTTATACCCGTTTTTCAAAAAAAAAAAAAAAAATTGCTCCAAGGGTTAATAGCTACAGACAGATGAATGCACTCCCAAAACTGTTAGTTATGGACTGTTTTCATGAGTCGGCAATGTCGGATGGAAGGTGAGGTAAACTTTGGGAGCCTGAGTGACAGTAAACATCTACGAACTAAACGTTTAGCACAGATCTATCCTATGTTTGATTAGAATAATTTCATTTGTGATAAAATTTCATCTAAATATTTCAAACCACATTTGAAAAAAAAGAAAAGAAAAGAAAGTGAGTCCTGGAACCAAAAGTAGTCAGGCACCATCACATTTAATAGATTACACTGAATAATTAATATAGCAAAGAAGATGAAATATGACTTCCCTGAGAGTAAGGTCAAACGCGACCAGAAATTGATGCCGTACAACAAGTTTTGCAACCTGAAACTAAGTTGAAGTCAGATGCAGAAAACCGCGCACCACTGTTCAATGTACCTTTATTTTGACGACTCATTTACTTATTTTCGAAACGCCTGCGGGCGGGAAAGTGGGGCCGATAAATAGGGCATTGAAGTGGATAAAAGATCGTGGATCCCAGACAAAACCACGCCTCAGCTGCACAAGCCTGTTTAACAAACAGTAATTTGTATTGCCATGTTATACGGCAATTACGTCCAGATAATGATTATTGGCGAAATGCGATTGTGCGTGAGCGACCTTGAGGCAGCTGCAAGCGCTCTACCAGCATAATTACCTATGAATGGCGGCTGATTATTCTAAGTGCAGACGCATTTTCATAATTCTACATTGTGTGTGTGTTTTATGATATGAATTTTTCCTAAAACGTCGTTAGTTTCTAGTCTCGTTGTTCAGCTGTTTCATTTTATTTTTGCTTTTGCTATTAGTCTCCACGCAATACTGCGACTCACCGTGCTCCCTGTATAGAGGTTTGATATCGACTGAAACAGCTCTTGTTCTGCCTCAAAATTAAGTCAGCTGGGACCCCCCAAAAAGGGACCTGACATTACAAAACCTTTTCGTTTTCTGGATTTTACAGGGTGCAAAAAGGCATGACCTGCGAGTTAGGACACGCGTAGAAACAAAGTTTATGTGCAGCATGATGCTTGTACTCGTACTCGGAAGTGCAAGTACTTAATTGTACTCGGAAACCAGTACTTGTACTCGGCTGGCAAAGTACTCGACCTGTCTTTGTACTTGGAATTCAAAGTACTCGGCAGTACTTGGTACTCGGAGAAAAGTATTTGACTACAACACTGGCAGCATCAGAATGCAAAGAGTGAAGAATAATAAATTTTGGAAAAAAAGTTCATGAAAATACGCAATACATGTAGTGTGTTACAGTTCAGGCAGAAACCTAACTGTTGAACATACATATGTATTAGCACAAGGCGTCAGACAGTCACTGGCGCATTATTTCATCTTCAGTGAAGGCTGATAAGCACCAACACAAATTTTAAAAGTCTTTTCAGTTGCTAAAAACAACCCCACTGTTTTAAATTTTCCGAATTTTCTTCAACTTTTACGATCATAGTAAACGCTATAGCGGTCACCATACAAGAACCCATCCCCATACTCGAGCTCAGCAGAACAACGTCCATTATAAGTGTCCTTTTGCATTGCACTCTAAAATCACAGTTAGGCCTACTATTAATGTTTCGATTGTTAAACATGGTACTAGAATATTGGACGGGTATTTGCCCATAATGACTGCTTTGATTAAAACTTATTATACTCACTTTTCCTTGATAACATCTCTGGAGAACAAAGGATGAGATATGCCGGTTGGGGTTCAGTTGATTCACGGTTCCAGCGCATTTTATAAAACAGCAACTGAACTCACTGCAAAGTGTGTATACATTAACACACAATATGCTTGGGTTATCGTCAGATACATACCACTGCCACGGACTTTGAGCCCAGTTGCTTATTCCATAATACAATACCGAGATCTGTCAAAAGAAAATCAACAGTGCACGAGAGCAATAAAGAACGCTATAGGCCTAAAACATGAACACTGAGCGTGCAAATGATACAGCCTGCAGGTATTGAGATGAAGGCGTATAGAACGGTACACAAAGGCTGAAGGACGAACAATTAGGATTGACGATATGTCGAGGTGCGAGCTCAGTGAACAATAGAATGCTGCTTCATACCACCACTAACGGATCGTTTATTTTTTTTATAATTCGACTTCATTTTTCTATTCAGTGCTTCCACCTGCACGTATGAATTTCACCACTCTTCACACTTTTTTCTTGTCCAATTTAGCTTTGACGGTGCCCTATCGTAAGGTCTCGGTCAGTGGATGTCATATATCGGTTGGGATTTGGGCTATATTCAATTACAAGACCGTAAAATCGTCATATCCCTCACGAAGGGGCAGCTTTAGATGCAGACATTTTGACATGACTATTGAAAATCATAAAATAAGATGTGACGAATTCTGAATTACGCAACGCGCCAGTACAATCAGTGAACAATATTCCTAATAACATAGGCCCTTTTCTGACATTCGGTTTTAAAGCATTTGCAGAGTATACGCACGCGTTCGTGTTGTTAATCACTTAGCCTAAATAAACGCTGTAAATTTTACTGACGGGGCGTTTAGGTTTTTAGCGTAGGCCTATCGGCTTTGTTTGGGCATCGTTTGAGAATACAGACGCAGATAAGCAGATAGCTTCAGTTTTGCTTTATGATTATGACCATTAGTTTATTGTATGAATTAGTACGCAGTGAAAAGGGCTCAGGCTTGCCGATTTTCGTGAATTAAACATTGAACCCATAAACCTTTAAATTATAAATTGTGTCAGCGTCGCTGATCTATAAAAAAGATGTGACCGAGGACACGTATAGGACCATAGGAAACTCACTCGTGCGGTGCTTAACCAGATGGTTTGGTCTTTATGCAAAATTCTACGTCAGAGATGAACGAAGCACCATGGGGTCCCTGACAAGTGACATCTTTGCATGGATATTAGATATCTTCGCTTGTTCCCCGCCGTGCATGAAATGGTTTATCCTGTTTCTTCTTTTCCGAGTTCAGAAATTACACTATGCGTGATGGGTAATATCGACATTCTCAGAAATGAAATAAAATAAATGAAGTTGTCCGAATTCAGTTTGGTAGCTAAAAGATAATTGTCCCGTTCCTCAGTTGGAAAGAAGAAATTTACTTCCCACTCCAAAAATGGTAAATAGCTGATTGAAACAGACTCGTCTTTTAAAAAAATGTGTAGCGTGAACCAACCTCCATGGTAACAGGTTGTTGACCCCATAATATAAGTTATGTAGCAATGGCTTTTACAAAACTAGCGAATAACAAACCTTTTTTTGCTCTATACACAGTAATATTGCTCCGTTTCTCGTTTCCTCTAAAACGTAGGCCTTCTTAGGCCAATTGTGCTTAAAATCTATAACCTACCACCTGACATAGCTGTGCGCAACCTGCTACATGTGCATGTACGTGTATCACCCTATAGTATGGCAGGCGATTTTGAATCGGTAATTGCCCCATGTGCATGCAGTATAGTATGTGCATGGACATATTCTTTGCACGTTTCTTTTTGTTTTGTTTGTTTATTGTTGTTGTTGTTGTTGTTATTGTTGTTGCTGTCGTTCGTGTTGTTTTAGTTGTTTTAATTTGTGTTGTTGTAATCCGTCTTTCTTGTGACTTTTTTTTAGCACCAGGATGATGTTTAATTTAACTGTTTTCATGTAGAAGGAGACACGTTCTGTATAAACTGAAGGCACCCTTCCAAACTAATCAACTTACTGTTGCTTAAATGTATTTCCTTACTTCAAATATGGTTAAGGAAAACAAAATCAATGGCTACAGGCCTACTGTGTATATGTCTATCAAAGCGAGTACAAACAAAATTCACTAATGTGCACTGTACGTAAGCAGCCACTTAAGTAACGTGGACTCTGTCCAAACTCAGTAAGTGGGCTCTCCGACAAGACCCACCAGCCAGTGTCGGAGGAAGAATAATAAATAATTATAATAAAATAAAACAACGAAATAAATAAATAAAATATGTACACCCAATCACCCCCCCCCGTATTCGTTTTCCATTGGAATTCAGGCTTCCTCGGATAAGGAAACTTCAATACATGCACCCGGACGATTTTATCCAAAAATACATTAAAGTCTATCCACGTGTACATGTACGTATACGTGCTGTACATGTACATACATGTACGTATACACCTGCAAGCTCAAAGTACAGTACACCTGTACATATGCATGCACTGTACATGTACTGTACATGTACATGTACATGTACACCCACACCCATGTGTGTACATGTACTGTACACACTACGGAGCTTTGACTTGCAGGCGTTGCTGCGCGGCTTGACAGCAGACTACTTGACGGAGCTTCTTTGATTTGCATATATGAATATTGAATTTCGGTCTACGCGCCATCGTTTAACGTGGGTACCATGGTCAATCTGATTGGCCACACTTCAAAGCAAATGTAGCCATAGATTTATATTTACGTCCCAAATCTCTTGACCACTCGAACCACAAACAAAAACTTTTAGCTTATGCACAGCATATTTGCTCAATAAAATCGATATCCATAGCTAAATGACACAAAAATTGCAAAATCTTGGCAGTCTATTTTGAATTGCTTGCTACGTTTAGACCAATTGAATTACTTGTTATAAAATTAGAGACTACGCAGAAAGTAAAATAGGCGCAAACATCTCTCGAGCAGAGGTACAAGGTAAGTTTGAATGTGCATTTATTTTCGACATAAAATAACCACTTGGCTGTTAGGTTTCTAAAACAGTGAACCAGTATTTACACGCTCCTTTCAATTTGTTAAGAAATTATACAATGAGGGGGACAGGTTTAGAGAATTTTTGGAAAAATATGCTGGAAATTTCGAAATACCCTTCCGCCGTTTTCAACACACCCGATTTTTTTATGCTTTGTTCTTCTGCCGGTAAATACACCCCATAAACAACGAAAATATCCCTTTTAAGCCTTGGTAAGTTACATTGTGATTGCCTTTAATTACCAGGCTTTGAGACTGTTTTGCTTCTGTTGAGTTATTACCACGTTTTGCAGGAGTATTTTTGCTACGAATCTTGGGCCATTGCGGTTGAGAGGGGAGGTCGCGTCCATTCAAAATGGCGACCGGTGAACGTTTTCTTCATGTCGGGGTCGAATTAATAATGACCATTTTCGCCATTCACGCGGCCGCGCTGTTTCAGATCACAACCCTTTGACACACCTTTATTTGTAGATTATTCACATATCCCAACTTGACCCAGCATTGGATCTCTAAGGGTGAATTTTGTCAATATTTTGCAGACTGCCGGGCCCCTCAGACCACAAATTGGCGAAGGGGTAAGTGGTGGTCCCTCTCTTTTTGTTACTGTGGGCACAATACACTTGGGCTGCCCCATGTCGTACGTTGATTGCACACGCTTTCTGCATCATGTGTATGTGCATGTGGGCCATGTCCACTGTACTGCGGGGTTCCGCTCGGGTCCAACAAGTGAATGGAGTTGCCCAAAGTGGGCCTAACCATTTTTTTAATTCAGCTCTGAGGCACAATTCGCGAAGGACGTAGGCCCACATGTGTTTACGTTACTCTATCTGATCCTGCTGCAATATCTTTCGAAAGTAAGCCTACCGGGCTGATGAACGAGATGCTTGGCAAAGGGTTTGTGTACATGTACATGTGCCAGCTCTCTGACATGACTGAATACGGTACCGTACATGTACATGTAGGCCTACATGGACACTGTTGTACATACCTCCATGATCATGCACACACATTGAGTATGTCCACCGGCTGATCGAGATCAAGTGGTCATGGTGGTTGAACCTGAAGACCCAAGATGTGTACCCCTAACGTCATGCACGTGCCTAAAGTTTAAGGCCTATGTATTACTTTTACAAGAATGACACAAACTTATCTACATGTGATCATGGTTTGATGTGCACATGTAGTGTACCTGTAACCCAGTTGTTCATAACATTGACATGTGTCGTGCGTATATCAATTTTGAACCAGTCACTGAAAATTTTACATTATAACAAACTTGTCGATGTGTGTACAAACCGATATCTCTTCACAGTCCGAGTTAGTTTTTATTTCATGGTCCTGGTATGCTTAGTTCAATTTACATGAAGTCCCAAACGTGTGCACAATACATTAAAGTGACTTCAAATTAAAAAAGACATGTACACGTTGTATTGAAATGATACATTTAATTTTACATTAGGAAGGCTGAGAGATCTCGCTAAAGTTTTGGAACAAAGCTTTTGCCTGTATATATGTGATAGCCATTACCATCCATTGGTTTGACAAATTTTGTGTCCACCGTGTTCGTAAACACTGATGTGACCCAAGCCATTGTAAAAAAATAAGTCTAGTATCGCTGTTGCATGTACAGAGTTCTTGGCGGAGTTAAATCAAGATGTGGATTGGCAAAAGTGGTTGTACACGGCAGTCATCTTTCTGGTATCTGCCTTTGTGACAGAGGGATAGCGCATCAGGTCTGCTCACTTGTATCTCTTTTGACAAAAAACTCTTACCATAAAAATCCCTTTTGTGAACAACCGCTATACATGTACACGTTTAAAAGCCCAAATTCTTCAGAAAGCAAATGAGTGATAAATATATCAAAATAAATAACTGCATTTGTGAAAGTAAATAGCGCCAGACATCAGTTTGTGGGATGTGATTACCAATAATGTATGGCACCTTGATTGCGTTCTCTGATAAGTGCGCATTACATATGTTAGTCAATATCATTACTATAACTCGTCACAGTTAGTCTGTATCACTGTTTCGATTTGTGTATTGTTAGCATACAATGGAACAAGATGGCCGACAGCCTGTTTGGCCACCGCACTATGTGGTGGATGGCGGAAATAACGTAGATGAGTACCAAGCGACCGGGCAAGATGACGCAATGCAGCACAATGGTGTCTCGAGTTCAGAGGGAGTGGGTGAGGTAGGTTCAATTGCTGTAGCTCAGAATTACATTCAGATCAGCCCACACAAGCGTTCCCTACACTGTAAACCAGTTAAAAATGTTTTCTGTACTGTAAACTAGTTAAAGACGTTCTCTACACTGTAATATAGTTAAAGAAATCTAGTGGTCGACTGAGATACTTTAAGGACTTGTTTTTTTCTGGTCCCGGTTTAAAATACCATACTCAATCCATAAAAACATTGTTCAATTTTAATAATGAGTGAAAGATTTCTGACAGACGGGATTTTCATGTATTATCTACCAGTTTTGTTTTTACATGGAGGGGGGGTTTGAAAGTTTCCACCTTTTCCACCCACCTACTTCAGCTCAAAGTGTGCCACTCATGGTGATTAAAAAGTTCTTGTTAAACTCCACAGGCAACAGAGCATCCCCGTTTACTTACAAATTTAAATCATCTCTCGAGGAACAAGACTTTAAGCAGCGTGTTGCAGGGGTGATTGCCCAATGAAAATGGCATGATGTGGCAACTAGATACAGGAGTCTGTCCTTCAGTACTTGCCTCTGAATAAATCTGGCACAACAACCAGCAATTTTCAAGCACATCCTTGATCAGTTTCTCAAAGTTTAAAACATCAATGAATAAAATGCAATGCCTGTATGAACAATCAGTGTGCATGTCACACAGACATGACAGATGGATCACACTAGAGTAAAATTAAGTTCATGTGGCCATAGGAAAGGACTTGTGATGGACTCAATTACAGCACTGTCATATAACTGTTCTCTGGGCTCTGGGAAATGTATTCTGTTACCAGCAAGGTGGTGTCATAACATCCCACAGTGCACTGCTTCCCTCAGCTGAAAGTGAATTCATTCCCATCAATGCTATTGTTTTGCAGAGACCACGTGCCTTCCGCCCTTACATGGCAGGCTATGAACCCGAACCCAGCGGGCAGGCCTTCAGCGACAATGAGCCCCAGTCCACAGTGAGGGAGAGCGACATTGCAGTGGTCAGTTATCAGGACCAAGCTTTGCCAGCCACCCCGGGTGAGGACCAGTTTTAGGCTCACGGTCTACATGTAGCTCTGATTTTGATAGTGACTTGGGGTTGCTATCCGCCCTGAGCGATATAAGGAGAGGGTGCAGTTTCCCAGCATCAGAGGCTCCTTTGCTTGAAATTGCACTTTACTGGTTAAAACACGACTATGCAATGCATGTGTTATGGTCGTATCGCTACCAACAAAACAAACACTCCCCACCAACGTGGCTCCTTTCAACCGATGAGTGGGTGCTTCTGCTATACTCATGGCAGATATTAATGGAGTTGGGTATTCAGATCAGATGCAGTGTATACTCTAAAAGTGGGGCATTTTAGGTCGTTTGAGAATGTCAAGGCCATTTTCCATTACTCAAATTTGTCTCCGTCTTAGGCTTCATTCCCAAAACCAATCCCCAATTGTGGACTGAAGCATTTATTTACATTGAATCACTGTAATTTTTGGCTCTCTTGCATCTTATTTGATGTTCTGTGGTACAATTAGACTGATTCAAAGTCAGCTATTAAAAAAACAGTTGAAGCCTGAGATGGAGCCGAAGCTGAGTATTGGAAAACGGCCCATGATGCTTGCAAGGTCAGCTCTATCAGGTGACTTTGTGCCAGAACTATGGGCATAGTGACCTTTCCCAGCATGCCCTTTGTCCCTTCTGATACAGCAATTTTCGTCCAACTTCAACGCTAAATATCTCAATTTAGTAATGAGGGATTTTAAATTGCATCGGTACAAACATGTTTTAGAACGTATCAGTGATGTCTGGAATGGTCTGTTTTTTGCACAGCCAATCAAATATTTGCAAATGGAATTTTTTGTCAGTGTTTTTTGTTCATATGCTCCAACATTTCAGAAAAGCATCTCATAACATGGAAACACCCACACTTTCTGTGGTGGGCTGCTAGAACGGGCCTTGTGATTAGTAGATTGCGCGAGATTTGTGACATTAATAGCCTATATGGGGTAATACTCCAGACTATAGATTGACCTATCCATTTTGAAATGCCAAATTGGCTTGTGATTTGATGGAAAGTACCTTGGAATAGATACATTTTTCACATGAAAGTAAACATGCACTATGCTGTAAAAACTGAATGTTAATATCTGCCTCAAGCAGAAGCACTCCCTCATCGATTGAAAAGAGCTGCATTAGTCAGGAATATTGGTAGCGATGCGACTGCAAGGCTTGCGTTTCTGAATCTTTTATGAACCAGTGATTCACAGTTAGTCCCAAAGGAGCCTCAGTTGCCGAGGAAACAACGCCCTCTCTTGGTCCGGAGCAAGGCCCATAGACCTTATTATCATTACAACATTCAAATTCACAAGGTTTTCTTGGGCCAACTCGAGGGATATTATTTTCACTTATGCCTCCATAATCCCATTCTAGCTTGAACTCAGTTCACGTGTAGATGTGTTTGCACTTGGGGATGAGTATGAATGTTTCGTAGTATGGGGCTCATTTGTCTCTGTCACTTAAAACTCTTGTACTAAAAAAGGAATTAATTAAAAAAAAAAAAAAAGACTGCTTCTGCAATTGTCAAATCTCTGCTTATGGGCCGATGTATGTGAAGTACGTCATACTTTGATTGAGACCAATGTTGACAATTTTTTGACTTGGTCAAAGTATGATATGGAAATAAACCAATTTTAGACCTCCATGGTTGGCATCAAGCCTAGGATTGGCACTTGAGTACAGGAACCTCAAATTGCGATTTACGCAAGTTTTTTGTACATCTTTTAATTTTTTATCGTCAAGGTTTTTCCTTTTTAACTCCAAGTTCCTTGTGTTTATTAGTTTGTCCGATACTCCAGTAAATGATTAATTTTGAATTTCATTTTTCCAGACAATGAAGCTGTCCCAGTGCAGAACCCTCTCACTCCAGATTCCAGCCTGCCACCAGACTCACCCGTCCTCCACCAAATGGAACCTCCTGCCCAGTCAGCCAGCCAATCCCTGCCCCAGGTGGACCAAATGTACAGTGCGCCGGCACCACTCGAGAACAGGATGGGGGCTGCAGCCGACGCCAGCGACCGTGCTGACGGAAGGGATGTTTTGGTGATGATGGTTGAAGGAGGTGGGGTGTTAGCGGAACAAGTTGGCCCAGGACCGTCAGGTGCCTCTACATCTGCAGCAGTGGCAGAGCACCAATTTGAAGGGCGGCGCTCTACTCGGTTGTCGCAGCTTTCTCAACTACCAAGTACTTCTGGGAAGTACTTTGGAGACCAAGAGGCAGAATCTTTGGGTATGTATTTCTGGCATTCATAATCTCAGACTCTATGATGGACAAGATATGTATGTTGATCAGTTGCATCTATGTGGGGCACATTCTGGGGCAGCTTGCAAAGTCAAAGTGTGCTCAACATTTATGCTGGTCGAAATTCGGTTTCGGATCAACTATGGTACTTTTCCCCAAAGTGTAGTTATTTATATAATCTTGGGAGTCGGGTTGGTGTAGTAGCTCTTTCCTCGCCTTCCACCTCTGCAACCCAGGTTTGAATCCCACCCACAGTAGGTCAGAATGTGGATTGAATTTTCAGTCCCTGCCTGATTCCGTGGGTTTTCCGGGAATATGTATCCGGGGTTTTCCTTTCTTCTTAATTGTCACGTCGTCCTGTAAATTGGTGCTAAATGTGCTGTTTGATGAACAGATATATAAATAAATGAAATAAACATAAAAACTACATGTAGTTTGTCAGTATTTCTTTTTTGAATATCATACTGTGCATTAGGAATGGATTTTTCAAATTTGCTGCAGTTGGAATGCTCATGTTCAAATTAACCGAAACTGTTCAGGAGAAGTAATCTAAGGTCTAGTTTGGGCAGCCTTTTCTTGATATGGGTTTCTTGTTCTTGCATGCAATGGCGGGAACAGGACCCTGTTCTTGGAACAGGATCACACACCACCTCATCAGGATTTTGCATGAACACGCCAAAAAGCATGCAGAATTCTAATTTCTGAAAAGCTGCAGAAATAAAAATAGTAAGATGGTTGAACAAGCTGGAGACGGTAGAAAAGGTTTTGTGAAATTAATAGTCCTAAATTAATATCATTAATTTTTATATACAGATATCAACATTCTTTTTTAAATAGTAAAGAATGCAGCCTAGAAGTCCAAACAATAACAATTTAAAATGTTACATGGACACTGCCATGTTGCATGAATATACAGGTACATGTACATGTATGTGGCCCACCATCCCAAAGCCAGGCTGAAGTAGGTAACTTCACAACCCTAAAATATTGGAACTTCCACTCTTCAGATTTTCATGGGAGTCTTACAGCTATCACTACCCATGGAAAGCTTACTGCAGACAGAATTTTTGATTTAAAATGGATCACTTTAAACGTGTAAAAAAAGCTGAACGAGAGGAATTGTCCAACATCACAAATACGGACTTCAGCCTAGTTTTAGGATGGTGGGTCACATACATGTATCACTAACTGCCAGGGATAACTAATTCTACACTCCTGGTGTTCGAGGGGCCAACCCACAAACAACAAATCGAGCTGTTCATGAACATACGAGAACATGCCGCCCGAACTTGGCCTTAACGTGTAGACTTAATTTCCCGTTTTGAAATATGCACAGATAAGGGGGCCACATTCTTGCTGTCTACGAAGTAGCTCTGTATTAGCTGTAATGTCACTTTCAGTGTGTTTCTGTGCATTT
>NW_019091459.1:118578-145857 GCF_001949145.1 Acanthaster planci
AAGACCCTGGGGCATTTTGTGCTGGCAACCAACTGTGTACACACTGAACCTGTGCATGTTTGTGCTCCATGTAGAAAATACATGCACAAGAGTGACTGTGGGCACTCGTGCACATTAGTGCTGTAAAACCAAAGGAGAGTTGAAGAAAGAGATATCCAAACATACGTTGCTGGCCTTTCTTTCACAGGCCTCAGGTGGCTTGATTGAATTTGCCACTTCATGTACTGTACATCCAGCAACTTTGCTGGACTGCTTACAAGGCTAACAACTTTTTGACGCAATAAACTGGCATGTTTGGCATTGTATTGTGACTAGGGTGGGGCAGAATAGAGAAGTCATGAGTGAGCATGTGCTGAATATGCACAGTCAAGTCCTATTTACATAGACTCTGATAAGACAAGATAAGACAAGATTCCAGTAAAACAGACATGTTTTCTTAGTCTTTATAGCAAATTGAGCACCAAATCAATACATTGTTTACTGACTTTGAAGGATCCCATATTAATGAAGAGTGTATCATCTTCCAAAGATATTAGAATATTAACTATTCCATGTCTTTCTGCTATGAATATTTCCAGGAGTATTTGCCAAGCGATCCATCCCCAAGCGCACCCAGTTTGGTCCATTGGAAGGCAAGGTCGTCAGGCCAGAGTCGCTCCACAAAGGGGCTTTTAAATGGCTGGTAAGATACAGTTTTCTTGCTTTCAAAATTACATAATTAGGAAAGTAATTTATTGTTTACGTATAGCGCATTAGATTGACTTGTGCAAAAAGCGCAGTGTTGACAGCTCTTGGCATTTGGGGCGCAACTCTTAACCTGTAGTGCAGAGATTGCCTTGGCGTGCTGTCCTTCCTCAAATCATTTTATTTATACTTTTCCTGATAAGGTCAAGCGTGATGGAAAGGACATTCACCTAGACTGCAGCGATGAGCAGGAGAGCAACTGGATGGGCTTCATCCGGCCAGCCAAGCGCTACAGCGAGCAGAACCTCATCGCTTTTCAGATGGAGAATGCCATCTACTTCGCCACCATCAAGATGGTGGAGGCCAAGACCGAGCTGAAGGTGTGGTACGCCAAGTCCTATGCTGAACTGATTGGGGAGAAAGTGCTGGAGATCACACCTGAGGAGGCAGCAGGTAAGGGTTCCCTCATCCATGCGCAAATCCCAGATCCTTCAAAGTCTGTGGAGGGGATTTGGATGGTTTGGTAAGACCAAGGAAAGTACAGTCTAGCTGCTGTCACTTCATATGGGACTTGATGTGTTGTTAATTCAGGTATGGGTGCGCTTTGGTTTACTGTGATGGAAAATTTAAGAGGATTCAGGAAAGGATGCATTTTTGTAGTACGGGTAACATGTGTCACAGACATTCTGTATTATGACAACATTTTAAGCCCTGAGGCAAAAAAATGCTGTTCTTTACCCAAGGATTTGTTTCACTTTGTAATCATTTTGTATATCCATTGCATTTTTCTCAACAGAACTCCAGGACAAGGAGAACTCCTGGCCCTGCTTTGAATGCAGCCGTAAATTCCGCACATCAGAACTACTCCAGAAACATCTGACCACCCACGATGCTGTGCACGCTCGCCCATCCCGTGGCCGGGCGAGAGGTCGCAGGGGTCGCCCTCGAAAGTACCCCGAGGGGTACCAGCGGAAGCAGATGATGGCCCAAGCCAAGCTGCGGCAGTCCCGCCGGATCCAGCGGAAGAAGCCCGAGCTCTACCACTGCAACATGTGCCCCAAGGCCTTCCCCCGGCTATACAGCCTCCAGCGCCACATGGTCATGCACTCAGGCGAGAAGAACTTCACCTGTAACATCTGCAACAAGACATTTGCCCACATTTACAACCGCACTCGGCACCTAAGGCGCCATGAGGAGAAGGGGGAATACCCTGGCATGCCGCTTAGCAAGCAGTCGGTGCAGTCCAGCTGGGGCTGTGACAACTGCGACTTGGAGTTTGAAAGTGAGGAGCTCTTGAACCTTCACGAGCTGACACACTCTCCATCACTGACTGATCCCGAATGGGAAGAGGGAGAAGAAGGACCCATGGCCGTGGCAGCACGTCTGCTTGTGGACGCCTCATCAATAGTTGGAAGCAATCCATCAGGAGAGGGCACATCTTCTCAATCTTTCGATCCCCAGGGCCAATCAGCCATATCTGTTCAAATTCAGATGTCCGGGCAGCCTGCAGTCAATCAGCATTCCCAAGCAACAAGCGGATTTACCCCTGGAGTTCCTTCCTCTGTCCAGGCATCCAACCAGCCAAAAACATCAGCTCAACAGACCTACCAGCTCCCAACATCGGCTCCACAGACGACTGGGTCGGTATCCTACCCCCAAGTCCCCAATCAGCCAATTATGCAGGGACTTTCCACACAGGTTTCTGCACCACCCCAGTATCCATCCCACAGTCAGGTGCCTGTCCTGGCACAGCCACCTGCGCAGCCTCAGCCCCAAGCTCAGCCTCAGACCCAGCTCCCAGCCCAGCCCCAGGGACCTAGTGGTCTTTCAGGGCCGCAAGTGATTTTCCAAGGCAGCGCCCCTGCAGGATCCGGCCAGGCAGCCCAGAGTCAGGAAGGGTCTCAGGTCCCCGAGAGTCCTCTTAGCTGCCCTGAGTGCAATGAGGTCTTCCCTAGTCGGAAATTCCTGGCTCTCCATGCATCTGCTCATGGAAAGAATCGCCCTGCTTCTGAAAAGCCTATGCAGATTCACAGGTGCGGGCAGTGTAGCAAGGTTTTCAAGGACAAGAGTCGGTATGAGAAACACCTCAATGTCCACTCCAGTGATGCTGTCAAGCCGCTGCAGTGCAGTGTCTGCTCCAAGCGCTTTATGAGCAACTCGGCCATTGCCTGCCACATGAAGGTCCACACAGTGCAGAAATACTACAAGTGTCCCTTCTGCGAAGAGGGCTTTGACCGAATGGAGCAGCTGCGTAGCCACGTGCCCTACCACACCATCAACGGGCTTTACACCTGCCCCCACTGCAACAAGCAGTTCAAAGATTACCCGCAGATCCGGAAGCACATCCGGGGCTTCCACTCCCAGAAGGAGTTCCCCTGCCCCCACTGTGATCGGATCTTTCCCCGGCCAGACAAGCTGAAGCTGCACATGTTGCGCCACTCGGACCACAAAGACTTCCTGTGTGCCAATTGTGGCAAGCAGTTCAAGCGCAAGGATAAGCTGAAGGAGCACATGCACCGGATGCACAACCCCAAGCGGGAGGCAGCCAACCTAGCTCTGGCCAAGCAGCCTAAGAAAGCACCCTTCAAGCCCAAGTTTGCCCCGACAGACATGAACGCTTTCACATTCAAGTGTCGCCTGTGCGCCATCGGGTTCAAGAGGCGTGGAATGCTGGTCAATCACTTGGCCAAGCAGCATCCAGAGACCCCACCAGAGTCTGTGCCCGAGCTTAACCTGCCCATTGTCAAACCCAATCGCAACTACTTCTGCGCCTACTGTGAGAAGGTCTACAAGAGCAGTAGTAAACGGAAGATCCACATTTTGAAGAATCACCCAGGGTCGACTGTACCACCAAGTCTCCGGAAAACCAAGGGTGATCCCAACAGCCCCCTTGGTGACCCCCACACTGCACCTGCTGGTACTACAACTACCCACTACTTTGCTTGTGCCCACTGTCCACGGCAGTACAGCACTAAGGCCAAGATGATGGATCATGTGCGCAAGAAGCATATGGATCCAGTGCAGCAGTCCTCAACATCTACCACCCCGGCGACTGTGACCGTCCTTCAGCAGCCTGACAGTCAGTTGTATCAAGATGGTCAGCAGGTCACCCAGATAGCTGTGGTGGCTCACGTGCAGGACGGCATGCCTGATACAGTCTACATCCAGGAGGCTTCAGACTATCAACAGGTCAGCGAAGTCCAGACCATCACACCAGTGGCACTCACCAACAACATTTCAGGACAGACCCACCAGCCCATCTTGACATCCTCGCTGCACGGCCAAGCTGCCCAGGTCATTGCAACAATTGCTGCTGCAGCCCAAGAGGCGGCCCAGCAGCAACAGCAGCAGACCAACCAGGAAACGCAGATCATCCGCCAGCCAGAGCTGATCCGGTACATTGATGCCAGCAGTGCTACCCCTGTCCAGACAGAGTCGGTCCAAGCAGCAGACCTCCTGACCCAAGCCATGTCCGAGCTCTCCCAGTCCATCGAGTTCCGTCAGCAGCCGGTGAGTGACTACCAACACCTGACCCAGCGCATCATTCAGCACGTGCAGCCTGGTGGGATCCAGCTCCAGCCACAGACGATCCAGGTCTCTCAGATCCCGGTCTCCCAGATTCCTGTGTCTCAGGTCACTGCCACCCAGATCCCTGTCTCACACATCGCAGTGACCCAGGCAAGCATCGCTGTGACACAGATCCCCATCACTTACGTCACACAGAGCACGACATCCAGTGGCAGCATCACAGCGACTCCGCCTGTGGTGGACGTCAGCCAGCTCCGCCAATCTGACTCTCCATATCAGCCTCAGCTTCTAAACTTGCAGAACAGCACACAGCCAATGAGCTCTCCAACAACAATTCAGCACCAGCAGCAAGATCAACAGCAGCAACAACAGCCACAGCAACAGCAGCAACAACAGCCACAACAACAGCAACAACAACAGCAACAACAGCAGCAGCAGACAGTTTTCATTCAGCGTTCATGGGCAAATTATACACCGCAGTATCGTTAATGGTGCATGTACTCTAGAAATAGAACAGTTTGAAATATGTAGCAGCAACAAGATGTATGGCTGTAGTAACATCGAGGGAGATCTTCGCCTTTGAGATGAGAAATTTAAGCCCTTAATAATGTTTCAATTTCCTTTAGAAGTCATGATTACCCATGAGTGCTGTGGAACAAGGACAAATCTATCTCTGGCGTGGACTGACTTTTAGGGCCGAATGTTCATAGCATTGTATAATAGAGTTTGGAAGCTTAAAGGGTATTCCACTTTGATTTTCGTTGTAAACTCATTTGATCCCCTCTTTTGAATTATATCTGATTTTTAAATCTGTACAAGTGATGTATTTTAAAAGTGTTTTTTTTTTGCTTTTTGGATATAAACATAATGTGCACAGTGTAGAAATTGGACCCATCAAAGTCCTACCAAAACAGTAATGTTTAATTATACTTTATATCCAGATTGTAAATTCCTGGCTGGGGATTCCTCACCTGGAATGATACATACATGTACAGGTGTATTTAAACAGTTGTAAATTTTGGCATAATGTACAAATACTAGTATTTTTGGTCTAGTGTTGAAGTCTTGTAGTGTAGTCTAAAGTGCTTGCAGAGGCGTACATGTCCCAGTAGCTGGGAACTAATGTACATGTAGGTTTGGATTTTCTTTTTTGGGGAGGTGGGGGATTGGGGAATTTCCTCAAACTTTTGTGGTTTTTAAGTTTCTGAGAGGTGAGGCAATTTGTGGGGGGGGGCTTTTAACAGGCTTTGGATATGAAGGGAAATAAAACGTCCCTAAATGACCCCCATATCCACCAAAGTTGGTTGGTTTACTGCACTGTGCCCTTATAATTCTCATCCAAATCCCTTGATTGGGATGTTATATAATAGCTTCAATTTCTTCTGTATGTCAATTGTAAAAATTATGTTGAACAGTAAAGGAATGTTAGACTGCAGTTGTACATGTATTAGAATTCAGAAATGAAGTCATGTGATCATACACACGTTCCTGGTCATTACAGACTGACCCTTCAGTATTTGAACCGATGCACGTACAGCGTACATTGTGTAGTTCTAATGTCTAATAAATTAAATGTACTGTATACATATTGCAAGAACTTCAAATTTAAAATTTGCCAGAGTCAAACTTCTACATAATAATTTTTCTTCTGAAAGCATTTATGAGACAGATATCTCAACTTCTTTTTAAAATCCAGACGGTACAATGAGAAAGGAGGATTTTATATTTATGACTCTTAAACCATGGACATCCTGGGACGTAGGGAAAAGCTCAGTAGACTATTAATCTAGTAACCTTTCACTTGGCATTCCTGACGGCCCCTTTTCACTCAAAGACCATTGTTGGGTTTTGTGTGCAATACACATTGCTGTACCAGCTAGTAAATCTGTGTCTTTTTCACTGAGAATATCACATGAACAAGCTCAAAGGCAAACGTATTGGGGATTGACATCTTACTGTAAAACATGCATTTAAAGGTCATTCAGGATTGTATGAGGTTATCTGGAATGGTTGTACACGCGGCGTGTTAGCTTTTTTGATTTGTGTTGGGCTGCGTCCAAATCACTTGGCTGTGGCTTGAGATTACACATGACTTAATTGGAACCGGCCACAGCCACTACCACAGACTCGTGTGTAATTTCTAGCTGCAGCCATATGATTGGGACACGGCCTGTTAAGTTCCCACAGGTTGTCACAGATTACAATGTATGTATTCAAATTTCACTGAGTTAGAGTCAGTTCAATCTCTGAAAGATTATTCTGTTCTGTAGCTACTAGACTTGAGTTACGTGGAAAAAAAATGGCAACAAACTTGTGTCGCAATGGTAACCACACGTGTTTATCGGTTGTTTTAGAGAAGAAAAATGGAATTCGGTGATTTGTTTAATGTATGTCTTGGCCTGCCACCAATTTGCAAACAGTCGCCACTTGAAGGTATTTTTGTCACCAGATGGCCGCCATGAAAATGATACTGTCTGCAAAAGATATACATGTTGGTAACCACCTTTGATCTTTTCTTGTTTTTCAGCAGCTAAAAAGAAGGTTTACAGGTAAAACTTGTGAATGAGAATAGAGATCGTAATTTGGTCATCTGTTGGACTGAAATGACCGTCCTGGTTGTCAACAAATTCAGACTATCAGACTGGTTCCAGTTTTAAAAATATTGTGTTTGGGCAGTAGAGTTTTCAGGGATGACATCTGTGCTTAAGAGTCACCGTTAGTACATGTACATGTATGCTGAATCGCTGTTTCCAATTTGAATATCTTCGTGTCTTAGCTTTTAAGTTTTGGTCACTCTAAAACTGACGAGTAGTTCAATGTCAACTGATGTAAAATGCATCTGTACACCTTGAAATTAAAAACAAAGGAAATAATCAAAACCCTGATCCTGCACTGTCTGGCTATGTTTATTCCCAGTATCAGAAATACATACAAAAATTGCATATTGGTAATTATTTTATGTTCGCGTGATCCAACAAGCAAACTTTTGATCAATGTTTTTGCTGTCCTGGGAGATACACATTTAATGTTCTCCGTGTGAGTTTGGTGTCTAAAAGTAGTTTTCTCATATGGCAAACAATGGCAGGAACATGTCTGAGTTCTTGTACTCTAGACTTGAGGTGCTGTGTGAAGACAAAGCCATCATGAGACCCACAATCCAGGGACTTTCAGACCAAAGTAATCAAATGAACAGTAACAAAAGTATTCCTTTGTGACTTGCGCATGGTCTTGTCATAGTCTTGACTTCAACACTACACGTACATGTATTTGTCATCCTCGGCCTTTCTATTCGTCAGGAGCAAAGGGTATCGGTGATTGGAGAGGGCACACTTGAATTCACGCTGACAAGTTTGAAGCAGATGTTAGTTCCATCTGCTCCCCTTGGCTTGACCCAAAGGCAAAGCACATTAATGTCCTCACCCAACTAGAGTCCATTTTTCCCCTTAAAAAAGTACAAAGTAACGAAGGCAAATATCACGACTGATACAAATAAAACTGATTCTCATCCCTAATCACCAAAGAAAATGTACACACAAATACACACACAGCCGTCCAAACATTCCACATCTCAAACATGTTTCATTAAAACATTCAAAGACATAAAAATGACAAATGTTAATTTGTTATATTCATTGGATCTTTCCACTAATTCCACTGGATCTGTCAAATAACTTATCCTTTGATACGATCACCACTCACTTTACAAATTTACATGTAAGGTGGCGAATTAAATAATTTGCCCGATGTCCCTCAATACAATACCCCCTTGTTTCAAGATTTACCTGTACTAAAAACGAAGAGACGAACTACGTGTAATGCCTCTGAATGTTTCTCTTTGCTGTAAACAAAATTTCAGCCCCCACATTTCCAGCCCTCGCCGCTGCCCATGTGCTGTGATTGGTGCGTTCTTCAAACCGGTTCCCTGCTATTATGTCTTGCGTGTCCTGGGTTTCTTTTTGGGCCTGGTGTCTTGGTCGCCAGCCCCGCCCATGTCGCGTACCTCAGAGCCACCAGGGGAACGAAAGCCCTTCAAGGCCAGGCCCAGTTGTTGGAGTATAGGCAGAATCTGATGTACACATATATAAATGCAAAGCACGGATATTACATATTTAAACAAAATATATTCGTGCAGGGTGTATTTTAACATTGTTAAAATTGATATACAACTGTGCAGGGTGTATTTTAACATTGTTAAAATTGACATACAACTGCGCAGCGTGTATTTTAACATTGTTAAAATTGATATACAACCGTGCAGGGTGTATTTTAACATTGTTAAAATTGATATACAACCGTGCAGGGTGTATTTTAACATTGTTAAAATTGATATACAACCGCGCAGGGTGTATTTTAAACATTGTTAACATTGATATACAACCGTGCGGGGTGTATTTTAACAGTGTTAAAATTGATATACAACCGTGCGGGGTGTATTTTAACATTGTTAAAATTGATATACAACCGTGCAGGGTGTATTTCAAACATTGCTAAAATTGATATACAACCGTGAAAGGTGTATTTTTAACATTGAGTTCCAGCCTGCAGTGCACAAATTAGCAAGTGCATTTTTCCTTTTTTGAACTGGGTGAATGCCATGAATGCAGCAAACTTTTCCATTTTAGTAGACCATGACGGGCAGGTGCATGTATGGGCACTACTGGCATTCAAATGAAGTTGCCTATATGCTAGGATGTCTGGTGCGTCAGTCTGTCGGACATCCAGAGTTTGACTCGAGCGAATGATTACATGGGAGCCCATAAAGCCAGGCAACAATGAAGTGCGGCTACAAAGCATGGATTTAACCGTATGGAGGACGTAAAGAGTGTCCGGTTAATATACAGAGTGCCCATGACTGCCACTGTCTTGTTATTTTGCACCCAGAGAGAGGCTTGCTTACCTTTGCATGGTTCAGCCCAATAGCTATCAACGCTGCTATGAGAGGTAATGCAAGGTGGGATCCACTGGAGACTTCCTGATCAACGGCACGTCTCTGTCAAAAACAAAACAACAAGAAAACAGGATGATATCCGTCACATCATTGCCAATACTGATCAAGCATAGAATCTTCAATTTGTGAGCATCTCTGTTCAAAAATGGAGGGAAGGGGGTAATATGGGGTCATTTTTACCACTGATCAATGCTAAATGGTTGAAAAGAACATGCAGACGTACTTTTTGGGCAGATCACAGTGGAACAAAATGGCCGACTGGACAGGGAAATCAAAGATAATCCAAACCATGCTTAACTACAAAGAACAATTGGTCTCTTTGTGTGGCACCATCCATGCCTCAGTCCTCACCTGAGTTATGTCCAATTATGCATTCAACTGGTTTCTTGGATAAAAATGAGGTCCCTGATTTTTATGGAGTTCACTGATGTTATAGATAGAAGTTAGTTCCCTGATTTTACGACTGGTACATGTTCTTCTGATCCAAGTTTGCGGCTTTTAATTTTGTGTTAGTTTTGCGGAATAATGCTACTTCTAAGGTCTGGGTATTTTATCTAGTGAGAAATAATTTTTGGACAAGAAGAAAGATCCCATGGTGCCCAAAAAACGTTGGCTTAAATTTTAAGTATCACATCGCGGTCAGCACCCCCTCCGAAGTTTTATCACCCTCCTGGATCCTAAAGTCCTTTGCTGGATCCAGTGTACATCCACATGGTCTGAGAGGCAACTCGGTCCATTTCTACACGACCTTTGTCTTTGGTTCTGGTTTTCAGTTTAACAAAAGATACAAAGGAAAGGAGCTCGAATTGGCTGGTCACACTTGACTGACTTCAGGAAGCAGATGTTGGTATACAACAGGGAAACTGAACAAAGACACCAATGCAAGTTGAATTTCACGGGGCTTGCAGCTGGTGCCAGTTACCCTAACAATGGCTTTGAATTGGTGGTAGCTCTAGCATATTGTCATTTCAAGGTCTTGCAAAAAGCACATGTCCAGGAAATTGTAAAGACAGCTTGCACCTGTCTTTCCTCTATCTCTCGTCCCTGAGTGTAAACAATGCAACATCCTGGCAAAATAAGTGACCGTTCAGGCAGCGCAACTTGGCATAAGTGTGAAGTGAAAACGAGGTAATCAGCTGAGCCTAGGAAAAGTTGTATGCCTGGTCATTTATACAGAAAAAAAAACCAGACACAGGTAGGTGTCAACTACCTCTGGATTGAACTGTAAGGTGATATGCTTGAAGTATCCGTCTGTGCTGAAGCTGGCCTCTGGTAGAGTATAGTCCCAACTTGATTTGGATAATGAAGATTCCAGGCGCATGACATACCTCTGTTGAAAAACAATTAAATAAATAAACAAAATGTTCAATTCAACCACGATGCACATAGCATAATAGGTCTCTTGGACAGGCTATCAGTGGGCTCAATATCATATCGATATCAATATCGGCATACTATTTTATGTATAGTTAAATTCTATGTTCACATGAGTCTTTTAACTTCAGTATTTAATGAGATTCTATTTTGAATGTCTACTGTTGAAATTCACCTTGTAATAATGGGTTAGTCATCACTGAATTCAAAATTACTTCATGCTCCCTAGAGAGCCCAGAGAAAACACTATGATATATGTAGATATTAGCTAATTTAGCTTTACATTAATTATTCGTTTGACTGAAATACTCTATATCGATTGTGAATGACTGCAGAAAGAATGCCTGATAAATCTTACCGCTCCATCGTTTGGTAACGAGGGGAATTGAAAGAAACTACTACTGCCTAGAGATAACGTGTGTACCGGGGAGACTAGATTGTCTTCACTGTATAAAAGCACCTACCACACAGAGAGAGACAGAGAAACTGTTAGAAATACATTTCCTTGTGTTTGTGAAGGGGTTCTGAAAACGTGGACAGCTTAAAAGAAGTCATCAAAAGACTGCTTAGATTCGGGGACAGACACAGTTATGCAGACGTCCGCAAGCAATTCCACTTTCTGACTAAAAAGAAACTATTTTTATTAATGCTGCAAGGTTTTAAGAGGTTTCTTGGGGAAGAAATTTTGGTAAAGTTTACATGTGTATCCTACCAAGACATTAAACTAACAAAATTGCCCAACAATTTCCATACTTTGAGAAATTCATGTTAATCGGTTTGTAACATTTCAAACTGAAATGTTTTGTAAGTAGGGGTTGAGGGGAAATTACTTCAGGAGAAAGACACGTTGCTGAAGACTGTGCTGTAACAAACGGTTTTTCCTCAAGAAATCTGCCTTTTTACAGAAGAGTTCTGATCTACTGCTCATTTGTGCATGATTGTGACAAACTGATCAGGCACAAAATTGACTACATGAGCAACACTGGCACACTAAAATAATAAATAAAAATCACAATGCAAAGCAGTACTCACTTTTAGCGTCGCTAAATGTTCACTGGGTGTTATAATGTTTCCGCCGATATCAAACTGATTAAGGCGACGAAAGACGATAATATGAAGATTATCGATATCCTTCCCTTGCACCTGAAAACGGACCAGAATAGTTACATTTTACCTATTCAACTGTGAACAACGCTGTGAAGGTTTACATGTAGGTGGTTGACACATTTCACAAGTTGTTTTTGATGATGTTGGTTGTGACCTATCCGGTTATCATTTCAATGTATTCAGTGTTTGATAATTAAGCATGACGATGTCCATGCGGCCTCTCGCTCAATTTGAAAGCACGGTGAGGCTAAATCTGAAAAGATTCCAACTATTGAAGGCAATAAAAAAAGGTAACAACCTTTATAATCTGCGTCTTAGGTGCAGCTCTCTCAATGTGGCTGTTGACGTCGCCAGACTTCAATTGCAACTCGTAGGAACACTCCGGCTGAGGCAATAACAATCAAACAATCATTGTTACTCTTCAGAATAACTCAGAACCAAGTGCAGGAACACTGCAAGCATGTATCAGATCGGCATCCCGTGCATGCACCCATTTACCTGAAGTCCCCGTATTCTGAACTTTCCCTCCTGGTCTGAGATGCCTTCCTCTACTACCTGTCCGCAATCTCCAACGCCCTGAGCCTCCAAAGCAATGTCTGGCTCTGGTTCACCGTTCAGAGATGCTATCATGCCGTAGCAACTACCACAATAAGAACATCAATAAAGTGAGCAACAAATCCTGTCAAATTTGGCTAAAACTTCACAGATGCACTATCTCTCCTTTACTTTGATTAGCAAATCAATTCAAGTTGCACCATGTTGCGCATGGGATATTTTCAGCTCACCAAAAAGTGACATACCTTGCACAGACTTTATGCAAACAACGGTTCAGTTCACCTCCCTCAACTTTCCCTGATCAGTTATGATCATATTTCTGCTGTTTTTGATTGCCAGACGGGGCCAATTTCATAGAGCTGCTGAGCAGAGAATTTGTCTTTTATCACAAAAAAACCTTGCATAAAACACAGAGGTTACCAGCTCAAACTCTATGTGATTGTCATGCTAACCAAAAGACAGGTAAAGAATAATTTCCAGAATAATATACAAGAACGTTTGGCTGGTAACCTGATTTGCCAAGCAAAGTTTCTTCACGCTTACACAAATGTTTCACTTAATAAGCAGCATTATGAAATTGGCCCCTGTCTAGCTACCACTGTACCAGCGTCTAGGTAAATTTTTTATTTTGTTTGTAAGTTTTGCCATGTTTTTCTGTTTTGTACCTTCTGTTTTATGTTCTGATACACTTGTGTTTCAATTTTTTTTGCGGTTGAAGACTAATAATTCTACAAGATACTTCACTTAGTGATGCGACCGATAAATTTGAGGGCTGTTAGGATCAACAGGGAGTTGGCAGGGCTCTTTCGTGCCTGACAGGATCCATTTGGAATTGACTCTTCTTGATGGGCTTGTGAAATATCATCTGACTTGGGCAACATTTCATCAACTGGATGTTGGCAGATTCTCAAAATACTTTGGTGAGGAGACAAGCACCAAGTTGTGTAACACCTTGTAGAGAAGAAAGTCCCAAAACATGCAAAATGGCCATGGCTTACCTGAAGGCCACCCTGGAACCCTTGATTTTAAGCCTGAAGGTTGAGCCCTCCTCAACATTAATCATCTATGATATGGATAAAAAAACTCTCATAACACGGTGGTGGATATCAACATTATTTTTAAAATATAATTACGACACAAATAGTGTTTGATCATAATTTGTTTTTGTAATCCAAAGGGAGCAAAAATTACCTGTGACCCTGGTTCAAACTTGTACTCCTTCATCAGGGCGCGCAAAAAGTACTGGTCTGGTCCCAGACCCGTGAAGACCAGGCTACCACTGGCCTGCGTTAAATTATTGCTGCGGAAAGTCCCGCCGCTGAGTGAGAGTAGCACCCCCTGGAGGGGGAGACCTCCCTCATCTACAACCTGAACAGAAAGAGATAAATACCCATCAGGTGAGAATACTCATTAGGTTGTGGCTCATCAGCAGGTGTCACTCTCAACAGTCGGCAGTGCAAGAAAATATTACCTGTGCATTGTTACTCACGGATCGGATCGCATCGCATAAAACGACTCTTGAAATAGCACTGTATTAATCATACCCCTGGCTGCCCCACGAACGACTGAGAGGCAGATCAAGGAACCTAGCAAGGGTATATCCTGGCTTGATGGAGGGAAGGCACTCACTCACAGGATGCACACCTGCTGTTCGTCAGCTCACAATCACACTCACAGTTACAGGAGTAACACAGCCAAATACAACTAATATCCTCAAACATATATACGGCTAACATGTTAGACAGCATGATGCTACTGAGCAGACGATGCTGCTTGCATTCAGCTAACGTTCTCAACTGGAGAAATGACATCCAGGAAACTGAATCCTGGAGAGGTGTTGCTTTGCCTACATTCAGATCAAAACAAAAGAGCATAGTATTTATGCACAAAAAGTGAAAGAATAGGTTGTTATTGTTGAAAGCTAATGACTTAGACATTACCTCAATGGTAATTTCACCAAGTTTGGATGCCTTGAAATCACCAACCGTCCCCTCGACTTTGGTTAGTACGTATCCCTCCAGTGCTGCTTGGACATTATACTCTGCCGTGTCTGGTAACGGACCAATCCTGTTGATTTCAAACAGCAGTGACAATAAAAAGGGATTCTTGCGTTCTTCATGCATGCTACAGTTGTGGGCTTGTATTAAAGAAAACTTCAAACCCTAAGAACGCTGCTTTTTCAATTTTCAAAACAGATTCTGAAACTGAGGGTAAGTTAGGTCAATCAGTGCTCAACGACACAGTACAAACTTTATTTACTAGAAAAATAGTTCCAAGAGTGCTTTTCTGAAAATGAGAACAGGTCTGCATCTTCAAACAGGTTCAGAACGTCGAAAAGGCCATTTTCTTCGACCAAACCTTCCTTTACCAAGTAACCTTTCAAGTTTTCAGCCATGTACCACAACCTGGATCACTAACTTCTGTTTAGTCAAAGCCACCCTGTCCACTGAGAAAAATGCCACGGAATAGCATGCCAAGTTGGAGGCCCTTTGCCAAAATTCCAGTCAATTTGAATCACATGGCTACCTGTAGCGTCCGTCCTTGCCCGTCTCCACATTGATGGCTGGCCGCACCTCCTTGTCTTCCAGTGACCTTGAGGTCACCGATATCTTGACCCCTGCCAGACCTGGCTGGACTTGACCGGAAAGGAAGACACCAGCACGCCCTTCAAAATCCACCACCTTTCCTAGGCAGTCGTCACCTGTGGGAATGTACCATTGGATGAAATAATCAGCCTTTTCTTTTTTTGCCAGATTAATCATTCCACTTTCATATTATGTACGAAAGAGTATCAGAAATTTTAGGTTTTTTCTTGATTGACTGATAGTTCTATTTTTGAGTGGAACTACTCATTAATAGATCATCTGATTTTTTCTTTTTTGTGGCTATTTCAGAATGGACTGGTTGGTTCTTTTTTCGGAAAAATTTCAGAAAGACGTAATTGTTGCAAAAAGATTTTCATCATGTATGCCTTTCAACTACATGCCAATCTCTGTGTTCATGCATATTTTCATGATATTTTGAGCATGGAATACTGGGATTTTTTACATGAAACTTCAAAGATTTTCTCATCGGAAGACGTTAGCAGCCAAACTAATGAAGCATCAATTTTGGCTTTGATGGGATGTAACCTGCCAATACTAACCACTATTTAAACTCTTGGCAACAATCATTTCCCATAGACTTGCATAATATTTCTGGCAGTGGCTAAATAATTCAGACATGTGTCAGTGGCTTTCACAGCGCTCTCAACCATTCAGACACAAAGCCAATAGGTTTCTTAACCATTGACTCACCAGTCTGTATAGTAACTTGTGCCTTGGCTGGGTAGAACAGGATGACTTGGGATGAAGGAGTTATAATTAGCTTCTCTCCATTTCTTGAAAAAAATAAAACCAAACAAGCATACAAGCAGAGAATGATTATCACATGTAACTACGCACTGCAACCAGCACTGCAGTACAAATTACTAAATGTATCATAAAGGTTTGGTCTAAACCAGATATCTTGTGGCTACGACTTCAGTTTTCTCATTGGCATGCTACTGTACATGCAGAGATAGCCAAAGCCAAGACTGCTCGTCTCTAATTTGGGGCTAATGTAAAAGGAGAGTCTTTTCTTGGTCTGAAACCTCACCTCGCCCAGTAGGTAAATTCATACACATATGGTCCGGTGTCCTCTGCCACCTTAGTCTCTTCATCAGTCGCTGTTGCATTTCCCTTCTTTGCTGGCTTGACTGTCTTCTTAGCCTCCTCCTCCAGTTCCTTCTGAGACTTCAGCGGGCCCAACTGGACCAATGGTTCCGCTTCAATCGAGGACCTTTGACAAAATGGAGCAATTTGAACAAATGTGAAATTAGCACAAGGGCTTAAGTGTCTAAGCAGCCATTTCATGGACAGAGAACAAAATTAATGATACTGTATAGGATAAGTGTAAAAACACATCATCTGATGTACCAACAGCAAAGAAATGATTAAATTCAGTTACATTTTAATGGTGACTCATGCTGAATAAACAGAATGGTACTTCCCAGTTTATCCAAAAAAGTTATCTCTGTACCTGATGGAGACCGTGACATCGGAGGATGGTTGCTTAGCAACAATGGCACCTGTCATCAAGTGCTTGGTGGCAGTCAAGGCCAGCATGGCTGGAGAAGAACTACAACAAACAAACACTGCCAAATGTTTTAAAAATTGAGAGCAAGACCATGATGGAAACATGCTATTTTTTTTTTTTTTGCAATCAGCATCCTACACCAAACAGCCAAAGTAATAGAGGCTTTGCGGGGGAGCCATCTTACAGGGCAGTTTATTGCTCCATAAGGAATGCACAAAGGTTTCCCTGTTGAACAAAAGAACTGCCTTGTGAGATAGCCATCACGCAAAGCCTTGAAAGAGTGTACCATCGATTTCAGACAGCAGGCAGTCTGACTACCACAAATTTTACTTGAAGGGAAGTGGCTCTTTCCCCACTGCTAGAGAACTAAAAATATTTAAAGCTCGCAATATTGAATCATATCATATGCAATATTTTCATCCATGGTTCTACCCTTATGGTAATAAGAGTATATAACTGTCAACATATAGAAAAGGATCAAAATGTCATATGATGCTTAGGCAACAATGGGAGTAAAGAAGGCACCAACAGACAAAAAAGGATAGAAAATAAACTCTTGACGCATATAACTCAGAGATTAATTTGTACGTTTTTCTGGTTTTTATACCACGGGATGATCCTGTTACGTGATCAACGTAGTGCTTGCTCCTTTGGTTTCTACTCTGACATATGCCAGCTATACGCTTTCCTACAACGTAGGCCAAGTCAAACATAATACATAACTTCCACTAAGAGAGCTGCAGTAGGGACTAGTTTTGGACTTTGTGTAACCTGGGCTTTACATTGTTTATGGATGGATGGATACAGTTGGCTGGCTAGTATAAACCTGTTGGATTGTCTTGGTTTACTAAATTCACTTCTGACAATGCTGCTTACGTGTCAAAGCTGTAGGTTTCATGCTCGAAGCGGTGGCAAGACAGCGGTGTTAACCGGTAAGATCCAGATTTCTCCAGACAGAACTCGTTCAGGCCCTTGTTGAGATCAATCTGCTTGGACTGCTTCGGTGACTTGGTGTTGTGGTACAACTGGTTAGGCAAAAAAGGATAGTAAATGTGACCCAACCTGACCAAACGAGCTGTAAGTTGACAGAGCCACTTCTGAGTTAAAGACCTTCCCAAGAATCTCGCATTATCTTAACCTCAGTGTAATGTCCCTTTTTTATCAGGATGCCAAGTGGACTGACAGATCAAAATGAATACTCAGTTTGCACTTAATACCAACTAAAACTGGAGATCTGGCTTCACCACATGCTGCCAGGTGCCTTTAAATATGCAGTGCACACATATGGGCCATTTTCAAGATTTTCAGTTTTCAAAATTCTTCAAAAATTCATCATTTCATTTAATGGACGTTTACACCCACACGAATGACTGCTTGGTGGCTACTCTAAGGTGACAGGTACCGTCATTGATTCCTGAATATTTCAGCCAGGCATGCCGCCCTGTAAAGAGAGCCCAAGATTTGTGAGGTGTTGTGTAATTTCTCCCCCGTGAATGCGAGTGGCGTCTTTTCAAATGCGGCTGGATTAGCATGCAGTGGTGCGGTGTTGCTCATCAATAGGGCTCTGAAGCACTTTCGTCAGCGGTGCTCATCTGCAGGCGCGCTATGCCCAAAACAGTGGTATACTGTTTAAAAAGAGTGATGGATTACTTTCGAAAAATGCAAGCCAAAAAATGACGGCAATTCCCAGCAGCAGGTCTTTTGTTCCGAGTACTGTCGTTTTTTTAATACACTGACCAGCTCTTTTGTCCCATTTTGGGCACCCAGGCTCTGCCTATAGACCCATGGTGCTCGAAACAGGTTTCCCCGGCAACAAGTGTTTCAGATTTGTTTTGTTGGATCTGGTCACAAATCCCCGACCTTGGAAAGCATTTTTACTTACACCTGAATCAGGGAGAGCTAAATTCTGTCCATTCCCCCATAAGAGTGGAGAGAAATCTTTTGAGGTCAAGAGCAATTCACCAGGCTGTTTTTGAGACATCTATGAGACATGGCTACAGTTGATAGCCACTGGCTTTGGGGGCGCACACCATATTGTTCCTTTAAACTGGTTGTATGCGCATTGCTCTAAATATCTGCATGTACAGTTGCTGACATGTGTAACGTCCTTCCGTGCTCTGGGGGCAAAGGCTGCACAGTGCATGGGTGGTTACAACGCAGGTTACCAGCCAAAGTGGTATGCACAATCTATTCCTCAAAACTGGTGTTTCGCTGATTCTCTGCCAAGCAAACAAAATCTCCTGAACAATATTTTCAGCTTAGTTCTTCAATGGAATTGGCCCCAATGTTTTGAACCGAGTCAGCAATAACTTCAGTGAGGTGGTTATGTTCTCTCTCACCATGGCGATAGGGTGTGACACGTGACACTGTAACTGGTACCCCGTCTGGACAAATTCCAGCGAGGTCACATCCCCATCTGTCACTTGGATGTCCAGGGAGGGTGTCTGCCAACACCAGTGGTTCTGGATCACAGTAACTGCAGCCACAACAGTAAACAAGATTTTATTTTCTTATCTCTTAAACACTGAATCGAATTTTGAATTCATTTCTGTTAAATTTTTAACTTTTTTGAGTTCCATGAGCAACAGAAGCTTATTGGCTAGTTTAAAATTATCTTGGATATGATTTTCCAGTCCACAATTCTGTCTCAAGACTCTGTTTTCACTAAAGTTCCTAATAAAAGGCCATGGTGTTAATCTGAATGAGAATATCGCTACCTTTGTATTTTCCAGGCAGGACATCCCTGAGAAGGAAGGGAGCAGTCTTGCTTGACTGGGAGATCTGGGCAGGGGATCGTTCCTCAACCCCACCCTCAGAATGAAGAGTAATCTGTAACGTCCCACAAACATCTGCAAAGGAAGCGTTTACCGCGTTACAAACCCAAATAATGCAGCGCCGTTCTGACTCCTAATCAGACCTTTAATTGTTAGGCTAACCAGACAAGGCTGTGGATAGCTTGGTCAGAATAGACGCAGTGTTCTGAAGTCACAGATTTTAAGTTCAATCTAGTCCATTGCTTTGTTCATCTGTATTTCGACTTTGGTACTGAAGGCAACATCAGACTCAAAATAAGCATCTTTATACTCATAAGTCTCAACAAACCAGGGCTGCTTATTTCGTCAATGACATAATGTGGGTTTCAGGTCAGTGAGGTCATGCCCCACTTCAGTAAAAGAGTGACGTTTTCCCTTGAAAATATTCAATGGAAATTCAAAGGAGATTTCAATTTCAGCTCAGTTGATTGACTGATGAATAAGCTGAAGTTATGGTCAAATTTCAAACATCCTCATATACTTGTCCATGCAAAAATGGACATGCACGGGCAAACTGTGCTTAATTGAGTCCAGAATGTCAAAGACTATTTACCATATTTCTTGATAATGTACTCCAAAGGGGGTATTTAACACTCTTGCATACGTGACCCTCATGTTTTAATTGTCAGCTCTCACGATGATGTTAATACTCAAGCAATACCTTGTACACAATACCGTGTCACCATCGAGACCGTAGCTACACTTTCCTCAGGTCAACAGACCTTGTTCTCAGGGCAGTTCTTTTTGACTGTGTTCCTGAATTTTATTCAGTGTAATCCGTCAGATGGGTGGTGCCAGTCTGTTTTTGGTTCCATGCCTCACTTTCAAGTTTTTAAAATGTTGCTCAGAACGTTTACTTATCCATGTATAATAAATAACAAATTTAAATGACACTTCATCACATTGACATTAATTTGTCCTGAACTTTCATTTGGTTGCTTTCTTTTATACTCTAAGGTACCCAAAATAAAAAAAACTTAGCATCGCTTTCAATTCAAGATGGCCGACTTGTGAATACTGTCAATTCTGAAAGTGTTAAGTTTGAATTAAAATGCAGCTTTTATGTCCGCAATTTCCACTCACCAATGCACTTGATGACACCACGGATAACAGCTTTGAACTGGGAGAAGTTGATGCCAAGAACAGGTGCATTTTGCACTTGAACTTTCTGCTGTGAGGGGATAAGCTTTAAGCCAGCTGCCACTTCCTCAGTGTTGAGTGTTGGCTGAAAGTAAGGAATGACAGCTTCAAAAGCAGTGTCTATGTTTGGAATAATTGCTAGAAAATAGAATGTTTTTGACAAGATATCCTCGATGGAAGGATCTAAACACCCCAAGATTTGATAAAGACCATAAAAGGCTGGTCTATTTTAAGGCCTATTTGAAAGCAAAGCAAATTCGACATCACAAAATATCTGCAACAAAATTTTGCCTCGTTGAAATGTATTCAACTTTTACGAATTCGCAGCACAAATTTATTTGATTTCACGTCATGCCAAGTATGAACCAGCCTTTACTTTGTGTGTCTGGGCTGAATTCTTTGCCAAAATGTGGGAGTCTGCAATTCAAGTCAAGAACTCTGCCTTTTATCCCCTTAAGCCACGATACACATGTACATGTATGCTTCACTTATTTTATGTTTTTATAGCCAATCTGCTCATATCCTTGGAATTTTTCAAAAGGACACTGGGCAACGTACCTGCACACTAAAACTTCCTGGTTTCACCGTGAAGCAGAAGGCACCAGCATTGTCAGTTGCCACAGAAACAGTATCTTTGGCCGCGCCTCCCTCTGGTATGAGACTGACCCTTCTCTTACCACTAGAGGGCAGCATGGCTGGCAACTTATCGATGACAATGCGTCCACAGAGGCTGAATCTGCAAGAGTAAAATGGATTAAATTAAAAAATTACTACTACTTTTATACTGTAACGTTTGCAAACACCAGCATTTAAGACTCCCCAATCCTTTAAGATCAAACTGGTATATTTGGAAGGATTTTCCAGGTTTAAAGAAGGTAGGACGTAGCAATGATTACTTTTAAAGCTCTAAAGTTGAAAGTATCACTTGGTTGCTGCACAGTCGTTTTCCAATCAGGAAAATTCCTGGCAAAAAGGGTTAAGGTCGTGTTTCTGAGTCCATCACAAATCCTTTCACAAGTCCACTCTTAAATAACAGCGTAAACAATGACAAAGAAACAGCTTGTGACTTAGCTTGGGACTGGATTGACTTGTGATAGATTTGGAGGAACTTGCAGAGACTTGTGAATGACTGGACTTCGACAAGAGATTTAATGACCGTACCTTGAAGCTATGATATCAGGAAGTCTGGGGGTGTTGGGATTGATTTTCATTGTTTCCGGTTCAAAGAAGATGTTGTCCTTGCTGGCGGTCACCACATACGTCCCCGACGTTATTTTGATGAGTTGGTACGTTCCGTCTGCCTTGCTGATGACTTCTGACCTGTCTTGAACCTTGACCTTCACTCCCGGTATCCCATTTCCCTTGTAAAAAAAAAAAAAATTGCACAGATAATATGCATGTGAGCTTAGTGGCGTACTTTTGACGGCTTCCAATTCTGGTCATAGGATTGGTCCGTACCCTGCAGCATGCACATCACAAGTCAAAAAATAAAGTAATGTACAGATGTTAATGGTCGTGATTAAAACAAAAAACCAAGCGGGGCAATATATGGTCCTGTCCACTCCCATAACAAGGGGACTTTGAGACGCTTGGTGGTGGCAGAAAAACCGGTCCCTTTTGTCAGTTCTGGGAATATGCGCACAATCCTGGGCAAGCGCTTGTAGTTCTGAGCACGATCACAACTGTGGAAAAGGGCTGGTGTGTCTGCTGCCACCGAGGGTCTCAAAATCTACCATTACTCTAAACTTACCCGTTTGGAGTCCAGGATTCGTCCTGAGACGGAAAAACCTTCCACTCTGAATGTCGTCTGTCCAAATAAACCATCACAAAATAGTTATCTCCTGACTTCTTATTCATCAAACTTAAAGCATATTTGACATGGGAGTACCAGTGACTTTCAGAAGGGTTCTCAGACTTGGTCATAAGTTGCATAGCTTGAGTACTTTCAGCTCCCCTGAATTTCCTAAAATCTCTTACATTTCTTCCGCGGTTGATAACAAAATTGGCAAAATTCGTGTATACATCAAATTGGAGAAAATCTGCAGTATGCATAAAAGATTGATACTAACTTAACGCCAGTTTCATATTGTTCATCAATGTTGTTAAAACAAGAATTGAATGCCAATAAAAGTTTCTATAAGCAACTTTACTGAAAATGATTAAAAAGTTAAAATACTCAATACATGTATACATGTACATCGGAAAATATTACAGCTGCTGAATTAAAATATTCTCAAAAATTCATACTGCTTGTTTAAATTTACTTGCACCATTTTTTAAGTAACACTGGAACAGATTTTGAAAGCTCCTTGTATTTCTAGATGAGTTGCACTGTTTTCTGTTCGGGAAAACAACTGGTCTTTACCGGTAAGGTGACACTGTCATGTGCTACACTGAAATCCATGGATGTTGGCATGACGTCAAAGGTAATGTGCTCACCCTGGTAGAATGGAACCTTTGACAAAGACAAATGCAAGTTTTAGAAGTTTCGAAACTGAAATACCACATTAAGGAGAAACCGTTTGTGCGGCAACGTGCTACAACTCAGAAGACTGGTTTAAACTGGGCACAAAAAAGAATCAATGCAATTTTGTGAGGGTGAATCACATGTTTGCACTGGAAACTTGCCAAGGGTTGAGTCCATTTCAACTCAAGCGAGTTTTGTAAACATTTGTGATGTCAATTTCACTTTGCTTTCGTATTCGCCAGAAGTGTGGACCAGCCTTTAACAAGAGAGGTTGTCACACTGATGAACACGATGAAGAAGCAGGCTGCAGATGGGCTATCGAAGTCCAAGAGGTCATGATTGAACAGACTGAATGAGATAGGACGTACGTACCATTGTATATTGACCACTTGGTAGACTGGGGAATGTGATTTTCCCTTCGTCAGTTGATGTCACACTGCACAACGGTGTCTTGGCCTGGGTGCCAGTGAAGCCCTTAACTGGAGTAGTGTCGCACTGGGAAATTTCCTTGAATGGGAAAAAAAAAGTAACTCCAAATGAAAAGACAAATGTTGACTTTTTGGCAACTAAAACACAGTAACATTCAGAGAATCCTTTCAAATCCTCTCAAAGCTGTGAATGTGCAGGAAACTGTACGTTGCTCTTCATGTTAATATTCCAAATGCCCAAATGCACGACATCATTTTTGTCGAGCGGTCACCAGATGCAATGCATTTGATTAAAGTGTATTTCAGCATTTTTGTTGGGAAAATGGGGGAGTGACAAGCGAATACCTTTTTTAATCCTCAAAACCCTCCACTTTGTTTTTGAAGGATCTAAAAGAACTAGAATTAAGAGAACAGATGCGATTCAAGGAGCAAACACATCTCAAAAATGACTGAGCTGTTTAAAGTTCCCATTGAGAATCACGAAGCAAGACTAATGAAAGCTGTAACACCTTGAGTATTTTCCAGATTCTGGAATCATTCAAACTAAATCTGTCCCCACTCACTTCCTTGGAAACAGTATCCGAAAACAGCAGGAAATGGACATCCTTGATTGGTTCTCCCTCACTCATCACATGACCTGTGACGTCATAGCCTGAGATGGTAATGGTTGGAGCTGGAGAACTGCTGTCCTTGGCAACAGTGATTGGCAAAGTGTCCTGGAGAAAGAGACAAAGTCCACGCACTGGATTGGCCATCTTAGTGTATTTTAACATCATCAGTGTGCAGTAGTGTTGTAACTTAACTTTGGCCAATCACAACTGCCCTCATATCAAGTCTCATGTCAAGACACAACCTATCCAACTGAAGTGTGACCCACATATTCATTATCACTGTTCATACTGCTAACTGCGGTCAGGCCGTATGACTTTTGAAACTTTTGTGACAGGCTCAACACTGCCAGAAGGCTGACCGTCAAGTTGACAGTGGGCTATAATAAAAAGGGCAAGCACTTGGTGGTGCAAGGTAATGTGGAGTTCCTTGATTTTCAGAGCACTTGAATTTTCTAGGAAATGGACAACGGACCTTAACAAATGTCCATTTTGGATGACTGGCTCCTAATGTGTATTCTCCTGGTAGAACTTGCTTGAAGATGTACCTGTTGAAACATGAAGGAAAACATTCTTGATCAATACATTCATTTCTCAATCCCTAAATCTCTCGATTTATTTTGGCATTGAACAGAAATCCTTAAAAAAACTCCATCACACATTTTGTGCAAATGTCGTACTGATCATGCCGTTAAAGATCATTGGGCCATCCCACAAGTCCCACACTAAACAATGAAAAAGTGGTCCTGTTGACCTGAATTCTTCATGGTGTTCCAAAACTCAGGGGATGGGTTTCAGATAACTGACGTGATTAGGATTGATGAAAAAAGCTGCATTAAGGAGCCTTTGTTAAATAGCTCCTTGCGCCACCTAAAGGGCTTTTGGCTTATCCTAGCCAGACTATGCCTAGTTGCTTTTGGTTAATACCTCACGGCAATAATTAGTCAACTCTCGTTACAACATAATTGCAGGGATCAGACAAATTACTCTGCTATAGCCAGGACTTTGTTATGAAAGAAACACATGAGAAGGCATGCAACTTTGCAAACAAAAAAACAAGGAAATCTGAATATTTATAAGACTTTGAACCATTTTTTTTTCAATTTCTATTGGTGATTGAAAAACGAAGAAATCAGCTGATCCGAGGAAAAGTTGCATGCTTACAGGAAAGTTCAGGAAATTAGGATTTTGCAAAATGTGCTTTTTATAACAGCGCTCTTCAGATCAAGAGTTGACTGTATTCATTTGCAGTATCTCCACCTAAATGGTTCCTGTACACAAAGCCTGGTAAGAACATACCCTCCACCTGTCTTGGTCGCGGACTGGACTAAGGGTTCCTTCTCTCCTTGCTTGGTCAAAGACACTGACACACCAGCCGGGCCTTCTGATTGGCCCTTGCTCAGCACCTGTATGTAAATGACATTTATCTTGTCACTTGTTCTGACTGCTTCATTGGGCAAAACTCTAACCAAGACTGTTCATGAGTATTACAGTGGGGATCCAGATAGTGTATTAGTCAAAGTTTGAAAATTGATTAGAAATTCAAATTTGCAGTAAATTGAGAAACAGGTTAATACCCAAGTTGCAGCAATTTTATGTTTTTTACATGAATATGCATAACATGTAAATAGGGTGCCCAAAATAACCCTCAGGGTCCCTAAAACACACACACACACACACCTCTTGTGAGGAGACACTGGGCCTTATCAACAAGTCAGTTGGCTCACCTGTCCATTAAGCACGAAGCCGGTGAACTGGAAGTTGATGTCTTCGCTTCGGCTACACTTGTCCGTCTCACCATCAATGTGTAGATCAACGCTGGTTGGCTCTGTCCAACGATAAAATCAGGGCTCAACTTTATCAGCTCAATTCATCATTTGGTGAAAAGGTAACTTTCTTCCATTTTGAAGAAAAAACTCCATGACTGCAGACAACAAAGCACTCCTATTTACTCAGGCCTTTCTTACTTTTTTATCCTTACCCAGTTTGATCAGACAGTATTGAGAAATCGTTGAAAACTTTTCAACTCAAATTCACAACTTAATGTACATTCCCTCACCCTGTCTTATCCCTAACTCTGCCAGATGCAGCACAGTGCATCTGGTGAAAAAATCTGATGCACTTTGAACAAACTGGAAATGCTGAGACAATGGGAGCTGGTCCAATTGAACAATGCCACTGTTGGATCCTGTGGTGACTGGCAACCACAGACTCCCAGGCTGTTTGGCCTTGGGGAGAGTTGACCCGTTGGATCTTGTTTACACTGGGCAGGCAAGCCACTTGGACAAATGATGCAGATGGATGTGTCAGGCAGGGTTTCTAGCCAAGTACCCTTGGAGAATTAGGTGGTTAATCTTTTTTTGTCTTCAAGCCAGCCTACGTCCCTCCTCCTACCCTAAACCACTTTTCTTACCAAAGCTCCACCCCTGGGGTGGTTCTACCTTCAGAGTGAAGTCCCCTTTGTCATAGATTGGGATCATGAAGTAGCCATTGTTAGGGGCGCAGTCCGTCTGGTACTTCAGAGCACCAGTTCTTGTGTAAAGCTTAACCTGTTCAAAATAACAAAGGATGTAAGTATTGAAAAAAAAAGTTAGTCTTGTTGTCAGCTCGATGTAGCCTTCTTGTTCAAATCATGTTCCAATAGTGATCTGAAGTGTATCCTATTGTCCTGGAGACGTCACGGCGCGCCGATGACTGATTCCTGACCTGTGTCCGGTAGCTGTGATCACATCGGAACTGTACACCAGACATACAGCCCTCAGGAATCAGTTGTCGGCGTGCGTGTGCCGACACGGCAGGCTTTCAGTGAATGGTCCTCTAGGCTGGCGCGCAGAGTGACGTCGTCTCCAGCACATTAACATACAGTTCAAATCAGTTTTTCAACAAGATGGCAACTTCGAGCTCAACGATGACAGCGTTTCCAATTTCAAGGGGAAATTTCTCATATCTTCCCAAACGTGAGTAAACCTTACCATCTTTATACGTGGAATCTCCGATTCTCAATTGGTCCATAGCCGGGCCCATCAGACAGTTTAAGGATCATTGTGGGGATGAATTCGAAGAATTTTAATTCGGGGTAGAAGTTATTTTGAGGGAAATAAATAAATGGAAGCAAAAGCCCAAGGAAGGTAGCCAAGGTTGGACGTTGTCTTCATCAACCACTTCCTGCCGCGGGCTCCGGAATCGGAGATGTATGGTTTATATGCGTGGCCGGGTCTCCGAACTCGGACAAAGGAAACAGGGCCCTGTAACAAAAGACCAGACTGCTGGGCATTACTGACATTTTTCGCTCCCAAAAGTGGTGATAATCCAGCCTTGTTTTGAAACCGTATACCAGGGTTTGGGGCATTGAGAGCAGGCGGATTACCACCGGGGACAAAAGCACTCCACTACCGCAGCGATGAGCCACATAGCACCGCTGCGCGCTAATCTGGCCCCTATTGAAAAGAGGTCAGCAGTGCACTGTGCCAGGTTCATGAGCAAAAGACAGTTATACAACACCGCACAATCT
>NW_019091459.1:145874-166113 GCF_001949145.1 Acanthaster planci
CACCTGTCAACTTAGAATAGTGCCTAAAGATTGCTTTGTGCAGCTATAAACGACTGTTAAATGAAAAGATTTTGAAAACGGAAAAATTGATAGTCATGCCGGCCCAGCATCATCAACATTGAAAAATGCCACGAAGCGGTTAACACTACAAATGATGTTCAGGGAATAGTGATTTGAGCTATATGTTGATGTCCTGTTGATGATATCACGGCGCACAGATCTAGCGGACCATTCACAGAAAGCATGCTGTGTTGGCACACACGCATCAACCGTTGCCTGAAATCCAAATACGCCGGTGTAAGTAAAATTGTCGAGTCATTCTCATTTAGGAGGATATTAGGATTCAAAGTTTGTGACAATCCTGCAGTTTGGATTTCAGGCATTTAAGACATGCCTTGAAGTAGGGCTGTGGTGGCGACAGATAAGAGACAGATTGTAAAAGAGAGCCACTACAGCCCTATTTGTGAGGCTAGGTCCAACATGTCCAAGCAAGACTTAGCCTACTCAGACTAGGCCGGGTCCTACTCCTAGCACTGCACCTGCCTAGCCTTACCTCAACACGCGAGAAATTTATCTCCACGTCCGATTTCACAAAACCTCCACAGCCAAGAAAGTCGTCGGCATTGATTAACGTGCATAAACTACAGACCACGAGGCATGAATTTGGAAAATAGTGCAAAAAACCCATTTTTTCCCAGAAAAGCTACGACCTCACCACGGTTCACCCGCATATACTACTACAGCATAGTACCAGTGGTACATTTTTGTTAAACCCTATTACCTGTAACAAGTCAGTCCTAAATCGATTAGTAAAAGTATCGATTATTAGACTGAAAAATTTGACCATATAAATCGTGCATTCATGGAGGAAAAGAATCGATTCTTATCTTAACATATATATGTACTCAATCATATTAATCGTTTACAGTACTCGCTTCCAAAATGTCTGGTTCCCTATACCATTTTCAAACAACAACAACACGTGAAATTACAAAGTAGGGCGCCCTCTCCTGGAAGGACATTGGAAAAAAGTGTTGGCGGCACAAGTGTTGGAGTTTGTATGGCGGCCTCGACGGCAAAATTTGCGATCGATTTATTTTATAAGGTTGAAAACATAAAGAAGAGGCTTGATTACGTGAACTTTTTTTGGTGGTGGTGGTTTTTAGGGGGGGTTTGTAACTTCCAAAAAGGTCGGTCGGAAATGTACATCCAACGGTAAACGTAAACATGACTTCATTTTCCTTTATACGGAAGGCTTGACCGTGAAGTTCATTTTTTTTGGTCACGTCTAAAGGCTTCGTGTAGGAAGGGTCCCGGGAGTGGAAACTCTGAGGACTGAGCTGAGCAATCATGTTGTTGAGAAGGCTGACTTATGGCTTTTAAAAATTGCTCTATTGGCATATGCAATATTAAAACAGTCCTCAGTCCTCCAACAGGTGAAGAATTCCAAGTCAGGACTGTTAGGGTTAGGCCTAACGGAGTGGCAATGATTTTCAAAATGACAATTTTTCGGAGGTGGTGATTTTCATCATCATTAGAGAAGATTTTCTTAGACTAACGATGGTAAAATAATTGAGCTGTAATATCTGTAATCAATGTATGTGGGCGTGCAAGATGAGAACAAATCGATGTCTGTATACTATGTATAGTGAAGCACGGATGCGTGTGGGATGTGGGTGGGTGGACGAAGGGTGTGGGAGGGCGTGTTCTCCGGGTTATATGGGGATAAATCAGACATTTTTTTGTGTTATCCTATTTAAGACGATGTCTTCTGTCTCCTAAAAGGTTTTGGTACTTACAAATTAACTGAAAGACATGTGTTTGTCCCACAACTATGGGACAAGGATTTCGTCTTTTTTTTTCCATCGTTATCTCCCTGTCCTGAAGAGAAACCTCCACAGGAGTATTATTCTTGCACATTTGTTGCGCGGCTCCCTGTCGTCGTCGTCTGTTGTCAAATGCAGCAAGGTAAGAGACGGAGAGAACCCCCCCCCCTGCTTTGTGTTGGTCATTGTTTCGCAGGAATCTGGGGAATTCCTTTCTTGGGGGGATGTGTTAAGTAACAATAGTCTGAAATGTTTATAGGGATTGGACATGTTGGGGGGGGTACCCCTCGGTCTCATTTCTTACTGGGCATATCTGTGGTAGTTTCTTTTCAGCAGTAGTCTGCAGCCACAGACTCTGGAGGGGTGACCTCATCAAACATTGGGCAGTGCTGGGTAACGCAGCCATGCAACTTGAACAGTTGATGGAAAACCAATTCGTTTAATGTTGACCGCTTCGTTGAGTGTATTTAAAAATCATTGCATTTCGGCTTAATTCCTCTCGGAAGGTTATTTCCTGAGTGTTGCAGTGTTTTTTAATGGATGCACAAACTGAGCTCCCAGTCCTGGGTTTTACACCATGACTTTGATTGCCTAGTTGGTTTATCGATAGAAGTAGTGACGTGGACGCCAATTGAAAACACGAAATGTGCTAAAAATCGATCTTCAAAGTGCTCCGTACAGCTTTCACAGCAGTCTTAAAACCGGCGTTTTGTTTGGGTAAGGTTTTAGTCAATTATGTAACACATCGCTACCGGGACCGTTGATTAGTGACGAGGAAGTCTTAAAGGCGCCGTTCGTACGCAATTAAGGACTAGTCAAAATGAAATGCAATCTGCGAGTGTCTAAGTCGAACGGTGGGTGTCCCCGGCAAGACTTATTTCTCACTGAGGACGGAAACTCGTGTTGGTGACAAACTGTCTAATTTGGCTGCCCGGATCGACTGTTAAGTTTCTAATTGATGAATAAGTGTTCTAGTAAAGACTGTGCGTGAATTCGTTTTATTTCGTTCCATGCAAAGGGTGTGTTTCTGCAGCTTTAATCAAACCGCCACTGCTGACGAAGGCACTGTCTTCCTGCCTGAGCCAAGGATATTCATTCACGACACTATTATATAAAGCCTTCAACGATTAAGCTCAGCAATAGCACATCACGGATGTTAATCTCCAGATGTCATGGCGAAGCGACTACTCCTGCATTGTGTTCTTTCCATCACCCTCTTGGCGATCACGGGTAAAAAAACTAAGATAAAACATTTTAAAACTGCGTTGGCCTATACATTTTTAATTAAATCAGTTACTGGAAAATTACTAAAACTAGATTTTCTTCTGAGAGTGAAGGTATGGTTGTGACTTGTGATGCTAAAAATGCTCGCGCATTGGAAACACAGTGTATTTTGTGCTATTTCTTTTCCTTTTCAGTTGTCTTCAAAGACAGGGTTTAGGTATGCTGAATTATTACTTTATTATCATTTGCATTTCATGTGAAAATGTAAAATGAAATAAAAATCAGGTCACGTTTGGTTTGCATGCTGCCCGATGATTAAAGTTTTCTTTAACAATTGCTGGCTATATGGGTCATCAAATTGAACTTTTTTGACAAACCCTCTTGACAATTCAAGCTTTGTTGCAGATTAGTATGTCACAGATTCATTTATTTTTCAATGGGAACTGTTTGAATTGGATATATCCAGATATTATAATCCAGTCGGCTAGTGCTGACAATGGTACCTGCTGTCAACTGGCGGAAGAGCGTCTTCGGCAAATGATAGTCACCGGTAACGGTAATTACAACATGATGGAACGGCCGGTAACTGCGTCCAACTACTCCGTTGTTGTCAATGTGTCGCTCAACATGTATGCTTTGATGTCGCTGGTATGCATAACCTAACGTAATGTTTTTAACATGTCTCTTGTACTTGCCAGACATCTGCTGAACACATTTCGATATAGTTGACCCACACAAGTTTGCACAGAGACATCAAATTCTTTTTTTTTTTGCTCAGTATTTACCCCTCACGATGAGGCTTATTAGTTGACCAAGAAGTGTTCAATTCGCTTATCTATTTTTGGTAAGGTGTTGTATTTATTGAAGGATTTTACATTAGCGCCGTCTGCGCATATGCGCATCGAAACCGAGGCTTTCTGTGTTGAACTTCATCGCGCGCGCCCGCGGAGTCGACACAGTCCTGTACATGCGGTATCCCGTTCGTAAGTGTGACACCACTTCAGTTTTAACCACGCCCACTGCACAAGATACACGACTATCGCAGGTACGTTAGTTCGTGGTAAATTGTCGTTTTTTTTTTCTTTTGATTTTACGTGTTGAGTCATCCTGAAACTCTTCCACAAAAAAATTGCAACCTGAGAAGTCTGAATTTAACACACATTTATGCATTTTGTGTCTTGACTCCTTACTTTCAATCGTCTGATCGTATTAAGAATTGAAACTGACACAGCCTCGTTTTCAAACGCGGAAGTGCGCAGATCGACGCTAAAAGCGTTGTATTGAGATCTTTCTATAAGGATTGTTCTCGTAGTCTACCTTTCCCATCCCAGAATACATGTTTTTAGGAGCCAGTCACAGGACTGTGCACTGGCCAGGGACGTGTTGATTCTCTGACAAGGCAGTGAAATCGATTAACCGAAGGCTTAGCTAAGAATAAACCATCAATTTTTGATCTGTCTCATTGCAGGGTACTTAGTCAATATTCCCAGAACAGTTTAGTCATTCTTATTATCGATCAAGGGGTCGTCACGTGGCCGGTTGGAGAGGTTGATAAGGCACCGGCTATCGGGCAGTGGCAGCCAGCATAACATTTGAAGAGGGGCATTCAGAAATGTGGCAATAATTATTTGTGGCAAAAAAATCCTTGGAAGTTTCTCATTTTTAGTGACTTTTCAGTGACTTTTTGTTGTATAGGCCTAAGTATAGGCCTGTCGGGTATGGGAATAAAATGTGTGCTTAGTGAACAGACCCTTTCAACGTTCTTCGTTACTGATTCATCGCTTTCTGTGCAACCCCACGCTTAGTAGGTCCCGTGAAGATTACTCAAGACTACTTGCAAAAGGGTCACACCCTTGGCAAGAACAATGTTGGGGGGGGGGCGAAGCACAAAGTCATTGGTAATTCATAAAATATTAAAACTTTAGGTGTTGGGTGACGTTATCAGTGTCCATTCTGCTGAGCTGGTTTTAAACTTGGCATGATTATTCGTTTTCATAAAAATGGCCCTTTAGAGTAAAAACATTTGAACAGGTTCAAATGACGTCAAGAACCGCGTGATCACCCGCTTACTACTTGAGTGGCCGCCATTGTTGTATGAAGGCTTGATTTTCACCAACTTTATGTCACAAAAAAATGACAACGTTGGCGCTGCCTATGTAACCAGGAAGTTATCGGTTATTCAGTGAAAGTACTTCTGCTAACCGGGAAATACTCCCCCTGGAGTTAGTTTGCAGAACACACAAAGTTTTCTTTTTGTATATAGATATATTCTTTTTTTTTCTCCGAATCAAACTTTTAGGCTTCCCTTTCTGGCAACTATAGGTTCACAAAATAATAATGTCTTCGCCTATAAAATTAATTCGTATCACGCCTTTTTGTTTTCTGTTTCAGGAGGAGAAAGTGCAGACTCTGACTGCTGCTTCTTGGCTAAAAATAGTAAGAATTGCTGCACGATTACAAATCAGAGTCAGGATTGTATTAAAAAAAAAAACACGAGCTGGAATCTTGACGCACTGTCTCACCAAGGTTTCTATCACTCGTGTGAGTGTGCTACACGTGGTGTTTAGGTGCTGTCACTTACGACCATCATAGTTGTGAGTCGTTCTTTCAACGCCAAATGACTCTTTAGCCTGAATTTGTTTGCGACGGTCTTCTAACGAAGTTACTTACTCGTTAAAGAAGTTATGAACCATCAAGGTTAATCTTCTTACTGTTCAAAGTGCTGCGCCTCGGGGAAGGAATTCTTACTGTCATAAAGTCACTAGTGGTTTTACCATAGGGATAGGACCTGTTACGGCGATATGGATAAGAAACTGGGTGAGTTTGTCTTGTAATAGAATGCAGGGGCATACAGTTTGGATTTGAAACTAAAAATGTGTACGAACTTTTAATTGCCAAGTTTTATATACCGTCCTTCGTTATATGGAGGTGCTCATGACTTGGCATTCAGCTACAAAACACACCTCCACTGTGCAAGCTGTGATGTAACTAAGTACAGGCATGCTGACAGGTCTCTCTATTTGCTTGTAATCTTTAAAACTGTGACGTAAACATCAGGGGGCTTCCTAGAATAATGAGCCCCGCTGTCTGCAAGCAAAATGTTCTCTCTTCATGTATTCCAAACTACTCAGACACTGCTACTGGGTTTCCATTCAGGAATGGCAAGACTACCGAGCTCGCTGGGACCCAGAGGATTATGAGGACCAGACGTACTTGTCCCTTGGAGTAGGTGACATATGGATACCCAAAATTATTCTGACAAACCAGTGAGTGCCTGCTCCTTGTGGCTGTTAACCTTTCACCGACAGAAATTGTTACCCGATGGGTTTAACCCTAAAAGAGCAGGGTCATCGTAGCCCATGTACCAGTTGGGGAGCGGATTCCCTCTCTAAGAACTCGGTTGTGCCTCGTCTATTTTTTTTTTAACTTGGCATACATGTACAAACAATCCTTATCATTACAAATCTGAAGATTGAACTCAGTCAGATGTGTGGTGTGAAATGTAAGGCTATATGCGTGCCAGTGCGCGTGCACGGATAAAGCACAGCAGTGGAAAAAAGTACAAAAGGCAGAACTTATATGCTTGCCCTGACGAAGGTCCCCAGTTACCGAAATCTCGGCAATTACACAGTTCAGAACACTGACTATAGTATATTTTCTTTTTGGCTATATAATGGAGAAAGTACACAATTTTGGCAGACAGATAAAATGCTCGTCTGCAAGAAAACTGTATGTTCGAAAATGGTGTAAAAATTACCCCAAAGAGTTACTTTAAAAACTCCCGAGGGTCACTGTTGAACAAATGAGCTGTGGCGAAATCGGAAAAAATGACAAGGGATGGCGCCATTTTAGGGTTACAACATTAATCAATATAGCCTTCACTTTGTAAGGTTGATCAACAACACAAGAGTGTGTTGAAATACGTTGACCAATCACGATGCGCAAAATATGTCGACCAAATGCGCGTTTGGAAAGGGTCAACATATTTCGCGCGAAGTGATCGGCCATTGCGTTGCAAACATTTTGAATCATCCGTATTCTTGAATTAACTGTGTAAATTCGATCGGGGGTGTCTCCTGGTGGGAGTAGTTTGTTTGTTTGCTCTTTTGCTTGCATTTCCATTGTTCTGACTGGAAATGTTAAGGTTGCTCCATTACTTTGGCGTGTGCACTTACTTTCTGGGAGAACATCCCCTCTGATCTTGCCTGAAAATAATTGATTACAGGGCGAGCGACAAGATTGAAAAACCTGTACAAGGAAGTGTTTTTGGAATTCTGTTGAAATGGGACGGCACAGTCAGCCTAGAAGGTAAACAATTTCGTTGTTTTGATTTTATTTAATAATTTGCCTCTACATCTGCCTTCAACAAAGCAGTTTGATTACCTGATTGGCACATTGGTCTTCTATCAATCTTCACCATGGGCCTTATAGTCCAAGGTAAGCTGTACTGGTAACCCGTACGGTTGTTGGTTTTAATGCTACAGACATAATGGAAAGAGTGGAAAACATACCAATAAAGAGAGTGTGTCCCTTAAAAATTCACCCAATAAGAGTGAAACTACTCTTAGTCGTTGGATCAGTTGCTATAAAAAGGGTTAAAACCACTCCAACGAGTGAAACTGACTGAAAACGAATTTCAAATTGTCTCGCGTAATCTTCTTGGAAATGTCATCGTCTTTCAGTGGATTTTACTTTTTTTGAGTGGTTTAGGTTCTGTTTTTTCCAGAGTGCTTTTATAAAGAAATCACTCATGTAGAGAAGTGTTTACCCTGGCAATTATACAGAGATACCCTTAAGTGTGACATGAGGTAAGGCTTCTTTTTCTGTTTTTACTCCTCTATCTGTCTATCCATGCAGGTCCATTCATCCACAAAACACACTGCGGGATGCAGCTAGCGAAGTTTCCTTTCGATCGGCAAACCTGTTTCTTGCTCTTTTCTACCCAAAACGTGCTTTACGGGGCGATTTCCCTCCACCCTGGCCCCGATAATATGCTTGACCCCCTCACGGCTACCAGCCAGTGGCGCCCACTGAATCTGAGCGGGAAGGCGTCAAACTACCACGCTGGATCAAGGGTGTACCCGTTGTTGACACTTGCACTTGACTTAAAGAGGCTGCCGCAATATTATCTGCTGAATATCGCCCTACCGTCATGCGTCCTGACCTTCATATCGCTTGGAGTGTTTTGGCTGACCCCTGAGAGTGGAGAAAGAGTAGGTCTAAGTAGCAGCAGCGCATGCTCAGAGAAATTATGCGCGTTCTAATCAAGTTCTAATTTATTTTCCGTTCTGCTATCTTTATTGATGGTTCATATGTATTTTGCGACAAAAGTGAAAAATGGCGGTCCGATGTTTGCGAAAGCAATTGTAAAATCAGACTGAAGTGTCACATGATGAAAAATTAAAGTTCCATCCAACGCGTCTGAAAGATTTACTCCAGACTTATTCAGGTGATTTAGGGAGTTTTTCATTCAGAATTTATTCAGGAGTTATACAAGCAGAGAGGTTGATATTCTTGCAAATGAAAATAATTCAATCACTGACAAAGGGAATATTCCATTTTCGTTCCATTCAATGGACCATTCCATCTGTCAACTCATTCACCCATTCTTGCCATTGCACTCTTTACAACAGCAGATATGTCTTTAGTTAGTCCATCATCCATTTAGCGCTCCTATAGACAAGCAGTTGATTTAATTGCCACGGCACAACCGTTCAGGAGGATGTAGGTCGGTTACCAATTGAATAATTATGTCTATATTTTTTCTTGATCAGATCTCTCTGGCTGTGTCCCTGTTGCTCGGCCAGGCTGTTTTCTGGCTCGTTGTTGTTGAGTCCTTACCACCCACTGGAGCCCAAGGTACTCCGCTCCTACTTGTCAGCGTGGAGACCAACTTCCTCGTGGGCGGCTTGGCGATTCTCCTCAGCGTGGCCACGGTGAACGTCCAGCATCAGCCTGGTCCTCTGCGTTGCCGCCTCCTCCGGAAGCTGTTCCTGCACACCCTGCCCGTGCTTGTGTGCGCGCAGGGTGGCGGTCGGAGTTGCAAGGTGTCTTGCCAGCCGCAATCCGAGGACAAGCGGCAAACGTCGACATCTGACACGGTGGAAACAATCAATCTCGGTAGAGAGGGTCAGGTCCTTGAGTCAGGCATCAAGAAAGGATTTTTCGTCCGGGTCGGGAGATTGGAGAAAGAGAAAGATCAGGATGACAGCGAGAACAACGGCAAACTCGACAGTACAAGCACGGTAAGTTATTTAATATTACCCCAATGCACTGTCTTGAGATTTATAACGTCTCTCTCTATTACCTGTTCACACTTGACAGTCCGTAATGAGACGGTTATGCAACGAACTATGACAGAGGCCTTTCAACTTCTTTCCCGATACTTGAAGATATATCGACACTTGCCTTCTTAATCCAGGTATGGCTCAAAACTGTTATTGCCACATGGATGTACCACTCATTGAAAGGTTCTTGTCATCTTTTTGGCAGGGTTCGAACGACATGAGGACAGTTGCAGCTGTCCTTGATCGAATCTTCTTTCTAGTAGCGGTGGTGATTTTCATCTCCGGCAATGCCCCATTGGTCTCAGAAATGCTGAACGCGTAGAGAGGACCATGAGCATCTCAAGCAACGGCAACCAGGACCGAACTGAGAGTCGTGGGCGCTGACAGCAAAACATCATATTGTCTCTAAGTCGCCGTTCTATTCAACCATGAAATGCATCTTGCTGCTTTTATTGAAATAGCCCTTGACTTACATGACCACATTACATGTACAGAGAATAGCTTAATCATCAAATATTAAATATTACCCTGACTGTCCATGTAATATGCCAAGAAATATGTTACCTCGAATAGCTACATTTTTGATGTTTGGAATATTGCCTAAATTCTATAAATGAAACTTAACTGCTTAATCAAAGATATTTTGATCGACATATAGTGTATATAAAATGCCCCATATTACTTGTGATGATCGTAGATCACTAATTATGGATGAAAGAAAGTTCCATAAAATAACAGCGATAGTGGATGACAGTCAAGACTTTGTTCCTCTCGTTGTATTGACTGGATCTACCGAAGGACTCGCAATGGACTTAAACGCTGATTCATTCATAAATTAGGCTATATTATTCATGTCATGAACCTGAGTGTCCAATTTACCTCATTTATCGTGTTGCCACTGTGATGGTATTCTCAGGGTATGCCTTTTAATTTGCCAAGTATGTCAAAACTCTGAATGAACAATGACCAATTTGTGTCATGCGCCTTGATCCACGCGCAAAAGCGCCACCTGGAGTCCTAGCTAGGCTTGCTACCCTTCGCTTATCATGCAAATGATATTTATTAAGCACCATAAAATATGTTTACTAATAGAGTGACCTAAGGGTTCAAAATGCACACTCAAGTGGATTCTCTCGATTAATTTCAGTCAATATCTTTTTTCCTGACTATGAATACGGTTTTGCGGTACGTGTTGAAGGAGACTGACGCCATTTTGTAAGACTTGCCTCTGCGTGTTCTGCTGTATACCGGGGGGCTTCTCGCACACTGCTTATTGTGATCTTGTCTTCTAACAGAGGCACGCTTTCATGCAGAATTCACATTTCAAGCCGTAAAGTGAGTATGCCTGACATGTGTTGACTTTGCTTTGGAGCATTTGACAGCGCTGAAACACTCAAATGGTTATGATCTTTTCAACTTCATGTACTTGTACGACAATGAACTTGTAAGTAACCCTAAATGGAGGGCAGAAACAGCCTGGTTCACCTTCATACCTTGTTTGTTTTGGAGCATTTATTTCTTTTTAGAGTGCTTCCTTAAGCACAAGTTTACAAGAATTTGGTCAAGTCCAGAATGTCTCGCAATCATAAGTTTCATCATAGACAACAAATACAGTCCATTGTATTGTGCTGTGAATGAATATTGAACATCCTGCAAAGTCGTTTCACAAGTAGGCTATCAGCAGGAAGGCAGGTGGGAAAATCCTTCGAAAAAAAGTTGGAACAATATTAAAAATAAAACAAGGAACACAAGGGCAAAGGTAGAATAAACTTACTACGGAAAGGCGAGTGACATATTGTGAATGCAAATCCTACATGTTATTATCAACAGGGTCTAGAGGCCACAGGGATACACTACTTCCTAAAACGTTTACTTAGATACTTAATTAGACTTTCGACTCCCTTGTTTTATTCAATTAAGGAGCACACCCTTGTCATCATTAAACACAGATGGCATCCTTGGGAGACATTCGTGAAGGTGAAGCTTCGTCGTCTCCTGGGTACCAAGTACAGTGCCCAAAACACAATGAGATCACTCATTTTTATTGCGAGACTTGCCAAGAGTTACTTTGCCGAGAATGCGCAGCTAAAAATCACGGCGAGCAGCACCACCGCGTAATCGACGTCGCAGCAACCTCGCACGAGTACCAGTCTTTGACGAGGGATTCCATCCCAGCTCCGGAAACAGACATACAGGATCTCGCGGAGTCACTGGCGGCTACATCTCGAGCGAGAAGGGAGTTCGAAGCCGCAGTCACTGCGATCCGTGAGGAAGTGGAGGATACCGCTGCCATGGTCATGGAGGACGTCCATGCCGCAGCAAGTCGAGCGTTTTGCCAGATCAGAGCAGTGCAACAGATCCGACTCGAAGAATTTGATAGACGTATTAAAGCTAAAACTGAGGTGCTGAAACAAAAACAATCATCCCACCTTGCAGAAAAAGATGGCCCGAACACTGCCAAAGAGACTGGTACTAACCATGCACACCTTACCGTGGTTAATAACAAAGAAGAAGGAGCAGTAGATCAGTTCAAGGTTGACCAGAGGCTTGCTTACCTCAGGTTCCGCAGGGGAAAGGTGCTTCCAAAATTCTTCTTGGGCACACTACGCTTGGAGGCGAAGTGGGAGCTGTGCTGTGAGTTTGGCAAGCAGGGGAAGGGTCCAGGGGAGTTCGATGGGGCGCATGCCATCACTTCCCCGCGGCCCGATGAGATTGCTGTTGCTGACTGGCACAACAAGCGTATCGTGATCTGCAAACTTGACGGTCGCAACATTAGCACCCTCCAGACGCCAGGAAGTAAGGCTCGTTTGTGAAAGATGTTAAAAATTCAACCGATTTACGTTTAATGCTATTTTACTTTTATTGGAACCAACACAAGGGTGCTATTTTGTTGACACATTGGAACTATCAGAACCACAAACGGTATTTAAAAGTTTGTAATTGTAAACTTGTTCAAGCATAGCTGTATAATAGTAGGCTTAGATTTTAACAAGAGACGCTCAACATCCTTACAAAACCAAATTCACGTCCACGTCAAATTAATCAGCAGCGCATTATACTACATAATTGGTGCAACAGGTGCTTTTTATGGATGCTAATTTAGCCAGAAAGGGGAATTTTGAGCAGCTCTGTGCATTTTTGAATGTCAAGGGTTGAAATGCATGTCCTGCGAACTCCGTGTCTATATATGGGTATAAAGCAAATCATATCTCGGGCTTTCATTGCTGAAATCTACGGAACACCTGTTGGCTTAGAGTATATAGGTGTGGTCAGTACATTTATAAAGGTCACTCTAACGTAAAAGCTTTCATAATTTGACGGCTCTATTTCAGACCCCAGGTGTGTTGCATCTGTAGCCGATCATCTAGTGGTCGTTGATACCACACCTGAGGTGAAGATGTACAACCCAGATGGTACGGTGGCCCACACGCTCCTTAGTGTGCCACAGAGCGAGGCTGGCAAGACAGACGTGGACCTCCGAGCAGTCATAGCAACGGGAGAAGGTACGTTCCTCGTGAGTGACGCTAAGAGGAACTTACTGACCGAGCACAGAGTTGACGACAGCTCAGTGATACGTACTCTGCCGGTGAGTGTGCGACCCAGCTACCTGGCCACGGACGCCGGCGGAACACTCGTCGTCAGCGGTGGGGTTCAGACCGTGCACGTCGTCCGAGGCTACTCTGCCAAGGAAACAACTACATGTACCACCATCATTCGACCGTCTATCGAAGGCTGGTCGGTCAGACACAGTAACGGCGTTTGCTGCGATCACAACGACATCTATATTGCGGTAGACAGTGGGGAGGGTACAGGGCACATTCACCGCTACAGATCAAACGGAGAATTTCTGGATTGCGCCGTGCAGGGTTTGCGCAACCCGTACGGGATAGCCTTCATAGCAGATGGAAAATGTCTGGCAGTTGCCGACTGCTACTCAGTGAAGTTGTTCCATAGGTTGTGACAAAGGCTCTGTTTGTTTCACACGGATCTGTGGATCTCGATCGGTGATAACACTGCTGGTTGGCTCCATCCATTACGCTGGTTCTAGTGGCAGGGAACCAACGTCAAATCACCGGCCGGTCGTGATCTGAGTCTGCGGGAATCAAACAGGCCCAGAGATAAATCGATATGCTAGGGTGTAGTCCGAATTTGGGGATCTACAAGCATGGGCGGTGCGGGGGGAGGGCCTCAAAAGGAATAAAGATGAAACCGCAAAAGCAGTAAAATACATGAAATCAGCCAATGACTTAAACACATCTCAAAAATGACTCCATTCACCGTCAACAGTTTGAGAGTTTGCTATTGCCCTTCATATAAAAAATGTCCTGGAGACCGACAATGTGTACGAGATTGAAATAATCCTTGCCAGGTATGTTTACAAATCTGCTAAGAACCAATATTCAGTATGTTCACTCCAATGCCTATGTGCACTATTTAGTTGAAAGTTGGCGCACTCGATCACTTTACTGTGGATTTCGAGGCAGGCGACGTTGGACACCGTTCCGACACGTCTTTCCGCGGATGGACAAATAACCTGATAACGTAAGATTGATTAGACAGCATTAAACTACCGTATGGTGTGAACCAAGTTGTAAAGGTTTGAAACAAATTCTGAAAAAAAATATTAAAAACTAAACACGATCAGATTTATAGTAAAGATTGCGGTAACACCATGTATTCATCTCTTCTTTGAGTATGTGTGGCTCTGAGAAGAACCGGGGAATAACTCGACGTTTCGAACAGTGTACTCTGTCCGTCTCCAGGAGACGGACAGAGTACACTGTTCGAAACGTCGAATTGCTTGATATTCCAAGCCTCATTGCCTTGAATGGCATTAAAGAGAGATGGCTGCCCAGATGGCTGATAGAGGTCTTTAGCTACAAGACAAAACAGCTTCATTAATCACTGATTAAATGAATAGATAGCAAGGCAATTAATACAATTAATGTAGCATTTTCTGTTCATTTTTAAGATGCTGTGCTACACTGACTCTCTCATTTCTACAAGCCGCTGGTATTTCCAAAAACAAAATATACACCTCAGTAAACTACTGAACCCGTGACAATGTATCTACTTTATGTAGAACTTTTCATTCGTATGACATTAGTAGATTATCCTAAGTTAATTTATATAATTCGTAAAGCGTTGAAGAGCGGATACAGCAAATTACTTAATCTTCAGTAGTTGTAATAACCTGGTTATTGGTTGAATGTCTTGCCGAGAATGTTGTACACTTGAGTGCCAAATAAAATCACTTCTTAAGCTATTACAAAGCGATTACTAATAGCACAAAAGCTAAAAACGTGAAAACAAAATCAATTATATAACAAAGAAATTACGTTAATATGCAGGAGTAAAAGTGCACACTAAATCACAAAACAACCGTGGGCTTACAAACGAAAAACATAAGTATGTCAAAATAATTTAATGAGCTGAAACCAATCGATCAATTTACCAATTAATTCAAATTTATGCATCAAAGGGCATACGTGGCAATGTCAAGCCAAAGGAGCACGAGAAGCCATTTTCATGAGCACTAGTTGGGCGGAAAATGGGAGTACCTTGCATCATTGCAAATCACTTTCAAAGCGATGTTACCTGATCAGAAACAATGCATAGAAAACGATTTGCTAATATTGAAAAATAAATTGATATTTGGAATCGCTGGGCGAGATCCAGATCAGTGTGAAAAAAATGCCCAAAATCTAAACCAAACTGTGATATTAAACAATATCTTGGAAAAAGGAGACCTACTCATTCATACAACTAATTAATGAATGAAATGCTTGCGTGGGCTAGGACCTCCCAAACGCATTCCAGAGCAACAGGTTTTCTTTTCTGAAGGCAGCCTTAATAACTTGAATTTCTCGGATAATGCTTTCATTATTTAGTAAATGGATCTTAGCCTAAAGTACAACTTATCATTATAAGACGTATGGTTGATAGAGGTTTCGTTTACAACGTCAAATTTATGTCAATCTTAACAACGTCAGTCTAAAAGTGATACCACCAATGAGTTATGAAGTTGGGAGCTTGGGAGCCAACGTGAACATACATGTATAACGAAAAAAAAAAAGCGTAAAAGCACTCAACCACAGAGAACATTACACTCAAAAATATATCTCTCGAGTTCATTAGAAAAGTAATTTGGTAACCAATACACCCGAATTTTCATCAGCTAAATCTTCCTTGGTTGCTATGGCGCCCCCTTCGTACACCCATTCCCATCCCGGATACAGTGTGTTACCATGCCAACTCACATATGCTGGACCATCACCCACTGACGTATTGGTTAGAAGGACGTTTGCTCCTACGGTGTGCAGTGGTTCCTTAAATACCGAGTAAGATCGTTTAAGATAGAAATCTTTATAATGAAGATATATGCCTTTATAAAACTCTTTGTATCCATATTTAGACGCCATTGTCTCTGCCATCGATGTTGCCATCAAGCCGACGCCCATATTCCTTCTTTGCTTTTCGATGACGAACGCTTCATCATACACCGCCCTTTTTCTATTTGTAACAGGGATGAAACGGATATGACCAACAAGAATATCTTTATTGCATTTGTTATTTTGGTGCTCGACCAGGCCGAACGAACATGGCGCAATGCCGAGTTCCTGTTTGACGAGTTGTGGTAGAATTTCTGCCTTACATTGCGGCCACTCGTCCTTCATGATCTTGATGCAAGTAGGAATGAGATCCGGAATGGAGCGCAGCGGTTTCCAGCAATATGAAAGCGCCATTTCAGCAGTCGAACAAGCCTTGCTGTATTGCCCCAATGTCGTTGGAATCAAAGATCAGCCAAGAAAATAGCCTGGAAAGGATTTGTATTGCAACACGTTTATTACAAAATGTCAACAATTCCAAAAAGGTTAAACACAAAGACTATAATTATCATTATAAATCTTTACGAGGTTAGAACTTCTCACTTCCGAACTCTAATTAACATGGACTGTCCAGGGAGTAACTTCCACTTTCGTGAGAGTACACAGAATGCATCTGAACGAATGTGGAGATCCTTTTTAAAAATCAATTATATATTGGATGCAGACTAAAGAACACCATTGACGGTGTTGTGTGATTTACTACAGGGTTAATATTTGAGAACCCTCACATAATACTCCTTTCGATGTAAATGGTAATAACAAAAGTAAGCCCCTTAATTTTTACTCTCAACCTGCCCACTATGAGGTCTGTTGGGAGTGTTGGACGTACCCTCCACCTCACCAATCATTTCCCATTGCCCACGCATTGGTATAGATAAGGCCTTTGTTGAGTTACCTTCATGCGGGGATCCAGCACAAACACTTGCCCGTTGTCATTTTTAGGCAGCCTATGCCTAAAGCGTGCAAGCCCCCACCCCAGAAAGCATTCGTTTGTTTAAGAACAAAAAGAGATTAACTGGATTCGATAACGGCAAACACAATAACAGCGCCTTAAAAAAGTGATATTTCCGACTTCAAAATCTGTCCAAATTCGACCGTTTTCGCTTGACAAACTCACGACGCTTAACACTTTTCGAGGCCTCCTCCCATTCAAATACGCGTGCCTAAATGTTGCTTGCGCAAAACCTCTATGGAGGAACATGGTGCTTTAACGAAACCGCAGGAGCGGCCCATATTGTCGAGGCATAATACATGTTGACAATGACGTTTGGGACAGGTACCAATGAGTGTTTCCTGGTCAACAGAGGGATTTTACATTAGCGTCGTCTGCGCATATCCGCATCGAAACCGAGGTTCTATGTGTTGAACTTCCTCGCGCATGCTCGCAGAGTCGACACAGCATATGCATGATTCGTAAGTGTGACGCCTTTTCAGTTATAAACCACGCCCACTGCACAAGCAGATACACGACCATCGCAGGCACGTTAGATCGCGGTAAATTGCCATTATTTTTTCTTTTGATTTTACGTGTAAAGTTATTGTGAAAGACTCTTCCACACAAATTTGCAGCCTGAAATTTCTGAATTTAACATACCTTTATGTATTTTGTGTCTTGACTCCTTACTTTCAATCGTCTGATCGTATTAAGAATTGAAAGTGACACAGCTTCGTTTTCAAACGCGGAAGTGAGCAGATCGACGCTAAAAGCTCGTATTGGGACTCCTCTACACGCCTTGTGCCCCGACTACGTAGTATGAGGATAAAGTTTGTCTTTGGCATTTAAGAAAGCCACTAGGTGGTGAAAAGGTATTTTGGGGGAGTCTTTGAAATTTTTGAGAACTGTTGTCACTTTGCTATATGTAATGTGGAGCGTTAGTATGACCGATCCAGTCCAAAAATCGAAAAATTGGGATAATAACGCTGCACTCAGTAGAGCTATGTAAAAACGTAAACATTTGTACCTTACAGTCCATTGAGAGTACCTACAATTTATATGCTCCCAGACTTTCTCGGCAATTTTTTGAGCGATTAGTTCAAACTGAATATATTTTTCCGCGTACCGGTTCAAACTCTTATTGGAAAAGTGGTGTAAAACCATCTCTTCCCATGTTCTCCCAGAGAAAAAGTCTTACTAAAAAACTGCTGACTCATTACGACTCGGTGCGTTTCTGTCGACGCTTGCTACAGCCGTCACAGACCACATCTACGGTATCTCAATTTCCAGTTTTATTTCTATTCCACTCATCCATTCCATCTTTGATTTTAAGACAATTTTGTGGTACCTCTGTTATTTGGCCAATTCTGGTGACCTATGGGTAGAGTTAACAAAATCTCTTGTCAAGATGGACAGCTGATTTACCACTCATATCAAAGCTCATGATCTCAGGCAGTGTGCTTATAATGAAGAGAGTTCGTTCTTTGCGATTAAATATGAGTTTTGAACTCATGTTTGTCTCTGCATGGGGTAATGCGCCCATGGATGACACAAAAGCAGAAAAATTCGGAATTTGACGTACTGTTGTTGATGCATTCTATCAAGATTGTAGAACATTGAAACACTTTAAGATGGGTCCTTGTTTAACAGCGCAGTGGTCCAAAATAACTGTTTTCAAAAGACACAAATATGGAGGGCCTGACATTTCGATCCCAGCAGAATCTTTCTCAAAGGCAAAACGACAAAAGTGGACAAGACACAAGCAAACGGGTATCAACCAAATATGGTCGAATGCAGGAGGTCAAAAGGGGAAAAAGGGAAAAAGGGTAAAGGGGCTGCATGAAAGACACGAAAACGCATATCATCCAATACCTGCTGAATCTATTGTGAGAATGTCCCTGTGGGGTCAGAATCAAGTGGGGTCTAGTTAGTGTGATTGTTAAGTTGGCGATGGGCTTCATCAATATATTATCTGCCGGCTTGATGATGGTGTCAGTGTGGGAGCGCAATCAGTTTAGTGCTTAACGTTCATCTCTGGAGAGATCATGTTGAGGACCGTGACGAAAATGATCAGGGTTATTCCCTTGTGAATGACAAGACTGTGCATAGGTCTCGAGGGCCGGTATACGTTTCTTAGGGGGTACCCAGGTGCTTTTGGCACAGAGGGATTCCTGGTCGCACGGAGCAGAGTCAAAGAAAAATTCTCGAAGTCGTATCCAGTGGAAGTATTCAGTAAGATATTGGCTGAGTTCTACCGGGTTCACTGTGGGGTGAGTGAGACAGAACTCCAAGAAAGCAAGCCAATCATCTACACACCCAGAGCCATAACACCAACAGAAATGAGATATGCCCAGATCGAGAAGGAAATGCTTGCGATTGTCCCTGTCCAAAGTTCCATCACTATGTATGTGTTCGGCAAGGCCGTGACCGTTGAAAGTGAACACAGGCCAGTACAAGCAATTTCGGGCTTTACTGATGGGTCTATTTTCAGGAAATACTTCCCAGGAAGAATGCCAGTGGTTTTCTTGATCTCCAGGTACTGCTCAAGCCCATAGACTCTGCCTATGAGCCTAAGTTTCTTGCTGGCGCCTCCACTGAGGATCAGTGGCTTTTGTTCTGCCTGTACGACGTAGTAAGACATATCAACGCACACAATTTTGTGGCATGTGGGCAGTGTGGTGCCCCCTTCCACTTACAGCTTATTACTGGAATATGTCTCAAACCTTTTTACACTTGGGCACAACTCTTTCACGTCTCCCAGCGTCTTATAGATGTGGAGAGGCATGATAGATTGCGCTGCTCCTGTGTCAATCTGCACCTCAGCATCATTTTTGTTATTGATCCATACATTTCGTAACATTCGTTTGACGCAGAATCGACATCTAACGCGCTAATGAGATGGGTGTATTCTTCATCTGATGAAAAAGTATCACTTTCTGATGGGCCTTAATTGGACATTGGCACTTTCCATCTAATGTGCTGCGAGCCGTCTTCTGCAAACTGATGCAAAATAATTTGGTTTCTTGTTGAAGTCGCAGGTTTGATTCTTAGCGGGACATTTTCGATAGTCTGCCTCATACCCGCATTTGTGGCACTTTTTTTCTTTGCCACATTTGACATCAGGTCTTGTTAATTTCTTTGGATTAAGAATGCTTCTTTGACGTTGTGGCTTTGCTCAGGGTGTGACTTTATGGATCGTGATGTGCTGACCTTACAGTATTGACTTTACGATCTTCATCTTTGTTTATTTCTTTGGAGCTTCTTGAGATATTTCGTAGTTGTCTGCTGATGTCGCCCACTGGAAGGTTGTGTAAACTTCTCTTCTTTTGTCTCCAACATAAGTCATGAGGTAGTTGACCTTTTGACCTTGGCTCAGAAATCTGAGATTTCTGAGCTGTTTGCTGAGCCAACAACCAAGGAGAAGGTGGGACAGTGGCTAAATGATGCTCCAGACGAGTCCTCGCATTCTGATTCGGAACAGCCAGTGCAGCCAGCACAAGCGCCAGAGCACTCAGCACGACAGCCTCTAAAGTCAGTACAACAGGCCGTGTAGTCACCGCAGCAGACCGTGCAGCCAGT
>NW_019091459.1:166734-207556 GCF_001949145.1 Acanthaster planci
CTGTGCGGGGATCACAAGTACCGGCCAAGATAGCCTTACCAGTGGATGCAGTGATGGTAAGGGGCAGCGGTAGGGAAGACTGGTTGAAGACTTGCACCTTGTTGGATCCTGGAAGTAACAGATCTTTCTATTCGTTGGATTTGACTAAAATGTTGAACCTTGATGGTGACTTACATCCCATGTCTATAAATACCCTCAGGGACACTTCATCAGTGGAGAAACTTATGGTCTCTCTAGAAGTTGCTGGAGTCAATGAGGATCTGCAGACATTTGAGCATCTTAAAGACATTCCGCTTCCATGCGTGACGAGCAAAGGAGTCTCGATGCTTATCGGTCAGGATGCACCTCACATGCTTGCACCTCATGACGTGAGACCTGGACTCGTGGGGGAGCCTTACGTTGTGAAGACGGTGCTGGGGTGGACGATAAATGGCCCCTTGACTGACGGAGCACCCCAGCGGGCTACCACGCACTATGTTCGAGGAAATCTAGAAGCACAGGTGGAACGTCTCTGGAAGCTTAATACTGGAGAAGTTTCGGCCTGTGATTCACCTGCTATGTCCATCCATGATAAGAAGGCTTTGGCCATTTGGGAGCAGTGTCTGCATGTGCTAGATGGGCACTAACAGCTGGCCATTCCCTTAAAGACAGACGACCCTGTGTTGCCGGATGACAGAAGTTTGGCATAGAAGCGACTTGCATCCCTAAAGGAGCGTTTGACCAAGGATCCGAGCTTGCATCACCGTTACACCATGGAGATAAACAATCTTTTGGAGAAAGGCTATGCACAAAGGGTCATTGGTGACGTGTTGAATGCACCTCCACGTGGAGTGTGGTACCTTCCACACCACTAAGTTCTTAATCCGTCAAAGCCAGAAAAGCTTTGTGTGGTCTTTGACTGCGCTGCCAAGTGCCAAGGTCGGTCCTTAAATGACACTGCTCTAGAGGGGGCGGACTTGATGAATAGACTCATAGGAGTTCTTGTGCGATTTCGAGGTCAGGTTGCCTTGATATCAGACATCGAGCAGATGTTTCACCAGGTCCGAGCTGTTGAGAATCACAGGGACGTACTCAGGTTCCTTTGGTGGCCAGGTGGTGATGTATCTCAGCTACCAGAGATCTACCGAATGACTGTGCATGCATTCGGCGGGGTTTGGAGCCCGAGCTGTGCCAACTTTGCCCTTCAAAGGACGGTTGACGACTATGGTGATAAGTTTGACCATGACATTGTTGAGACTGTGAAGATGAACTTCTATGTTAATGATTGCTTGAAGAGTGTCAAGTTGGAGGAAGTAGCAATCAAAACAGTTGAGCAACTGACAAAATTGCTGGTATGTGGAGGGTTCCGCTTGACAAAGTGTTTAAGCAACTTCAGAAAAGTCCTGAAAGCCATCCCTCAGCAGGAGCGAGCAAAGACTCTTTGAGGCGTAGACCTGGACCGAGAATCATTACCACGAGACCGAGCTCTTGGAATCCACTGGGATGCTGAAGATGAGACCCTGGGAATCAGTTTGCGTCCAAAGCTCAGAAGTCATACTCGGCGAAGTCTGCTAAGTATCATGTGCTCGGTCTACGATCCACTCGGGTTTTGGGCCCTTATATCCTTCGAGCAAAGGTATTCTTCTAGAGTGAATGCAGTGTTGGAACGAGCCCCTGGAAGCTGCAACCCGAGATTATTGGATAAAGTGGCAAGGCGGCCTCGAACGACTATCAAGGTTTCTGATAGACAGATGCTTGGTTCCTATGGACTTTGGTGATGCCCAAGAATGTGAGCTGCATCACTTCTCGCATGCATCCAAGAATGCGTATGGATGTGTGTCCTTTGCCCGCTTTGTCAGTTCGACTGGCAAGATCCACTGCAGTTTTGTTATGGGCAAATCGCGTCTAGCACCCCTGAAGGCAATGACTATCCCAACACTTGCGCTGTCTGTGGCTTTGCAGTTAATCTTTCTAGTACTAAAGTTCATAAGTGTGATTATTTTGCTGTAATTTCTGCCAAAGTGTAGGCGGTTTTCTAACGATGAGCTTTGTAATGCTGGGACAATTTACGTTGCATATTGTATGCATGACTTAGTATAACACACGGATATTTCAGAATGTTATGTTAGAAACCTTGTTTTGACACAATTACATTGATTATTTATATCACAGATTAAACGGAGTCAACATCCCACGGTGACAGGCGAATTTGTGTCTCAAGTCCAACTGTTATTTTGGGGGCGTCAATGACCACACAACTAGGCTTATCGGCAGTCGCGCAGAAACTGCAACAGTGCATTTGCCAAAAATGAAAATAAAATTGACAAATAAAATAATGGAATTGACAAATAAATGAAGGAAATGTCAAAAGGAACTATGAAACTGTCAAAGCTAGCGATCTATAACCACAGAAGATAGCAATAATGTTTCCTACGAACCGGTGTATGTGCTGTCATGCCAAACCCACTGCCGAGAATCTATGTCACAGTTTCAGTCACTACCAAAAAAAACACACCATGCCAACAATGAACTGCAAACAATGGGCTACGAGTGCTGTGCAAATCTATGTGACCTCCTGACTCTTCTATTTGAGCTGTCCCGGGATAGAGCATAGATTAAATTTTGTTAGAGCCCGTTTCAGACAATGCCCAGTACAAAATGTCGCCATATGCGGGTCATCGAACGTTATTCGTGCACTGCACAGCACGCTGAACGCTTTCTCTTCCCTCGTGTCATTTCTCCCGACAGCGAAAAAAGCGTTTGAAAATATTTAAAAGCAACTTTTTCCCTTGTTTTGGATGGAATTATTAATTTTGTCGCAAGCACTTAAGGTGCACTGCATTTGGTTTTAAACAACAGGCTCTAAAATCATCAGTATTAATGTGACTGTATTTTATGTGTTTGGAGAGGATAGTTCTTTAGGGGATGGATCCTAAATGTTTTCATTAGTGCACTCCACTGTACCGTCTAGAGCCAATCAAGGACTTCCCAAATTTAGAGGTGGAGCATGTGCACTTCCTTATCACTTATTTTCGACTGGTGGTAATGAAATTTATCGAAGCTAGTCAACAAAAACACCTGCAAAATGGATTCTTGCGAGACTGCCACCGTCTTTTTTCGACGGTCTTTTTGCTAATTATTTGAATCATTTTTTTTCTCAGCCAACTGTAATCACCTCCCATTATATCCTACCTTGTTCATGCTGAACAATCTGGTTTAGTCACCGTAAACATATGGGCTTCCCCTTAGTAAGGACAAATAATTATACCCGAGCCGGGCTCTGGCCACGTCCTATGCATACAAACATCCTCCAGATGGCTTACATCAAGGAATCTTTATACAGCGCACAAGCGCACACAGGATTGCCCAGGCCCTGTGGCCAATAAACGACCCTGTAAAACTTGTTGGGCCTCTTTGAACTTTGTGGCTTTCCAGAGGGCACGTGCCTGGGTAATTCTAGATACGTCTTGGCAGCAGAGTAGGATATAAGCATGAGGCTATTTCATGTGGCTTGGTACTGAAAGATAGAATAGCAGTTGGTACAAGCTTATTGCCTTTTACTGTGGATTCTTTGCGGATTTGATAGTTTGAGGGTGCAGAAAAAAATCCATGTAGGAATTTGAAAACATTTAGAACAATATTTTTGTCCCAAAATTAATAGTAAAGGGGTTTCAAGACCACTGTCCAAAAAAGAAAAGAAAAACCAGTTAATACGAAAAAAGAGCAACTATCACGCAGGGCTAATTTTAAGACTTTGTAAACCACCGTGTCTTCATGGTACTAAGGGTATACGTTATGCATTTTTTTATTCAAGGAGAAACTTCTGACATTTCACCTCTATGTACACATACGTGTGTTTAGGCAAATGAACAAATGGACGTCGATATGTAAAATTAAACAAATCATAAAAACCACAAAGTGGAATTAGTTAGTCAAGAAAAGCACCATGAAGGAATCGCATTTACGATTGAATAACCCCACATTGTTGTTGCACATAGAAATATGTATTTTCGTCAGAAAAATCTCTTTAAATCATTATACATTGTTTCTGGTTACAAGGAAAATTGGTCGTTGATTGAAATTTCATGTTCAAGCGCTGCAAATCAAAGATGCAGAGACGGAGATTAAGCTTGTTCGCAAAATTCCCGCCAAATAAGCTGACCGAAAATTCATACCATCAGAAAGTCGTTAAAAGCACCCCGCCCTCCACCCTCGAACAAAATGGAAGAATAGGTCATTCTGCTAAATGCTTGTTATTGAATGACTTACTCAGTATCTTTAAACCTGAACATGACTCTTCTATGTATAACAGCCCAGCGTCTACTCCTCACTCCTTAGGCAGTTCTGGGCCTATATTCTGTAAACTCTCCCATGGTGACTGCAAAAGTTCTAAATTCATATCTTGGGTTTATGGTCTTCATTCAAGTTCTTAAAGAACACAACAAAAGTGGTTCTTACCCTGTATGTTGAGGCTTCCGTTTGAGTATATTGTTGGTAATGAATCCAGTCGGGTATCCAGTTTCCAAGGGCGTATGTGGCGTAGCAACCTGCCGAGTCTGTATCACTTGTCTATGGCCTGAATTTACGTAGGAGTCAAATCGGCGTGTCGAGGCGACCTCAGGTGCCCCTGGGCCGTGAATGGGTTATCATTCGGCCTTTGGACAGTTCCTGCCATTGGTATCCGGGCGCTGTTTCCGCGCCCCTTCTCCACGTATGTTTCAGAGGGACATTACCAACTGCGCATGCCTGTGTGTCCTATTTAGCATCAGTTGCGTACATAATGAGGGTCATGAGAATTCGTGTCAGGCGAGCAGCTGCTTCATTTCATGAAATTAACATCTTGTTTTAACTTTTTGAGGAAAAAATACCTACCCAACAATATTTTCATGGTACGATAAGGCCTTTTTCTAAGGTGTTTTGTGAAAAGGAAAATGAGAATTAGTCCCAGATTGGTTAAAACTAGTGATATTTGTGAAAAGCTCCTTTCGTAAGCGGTAGTTTGTTTACGTTTTGTTACGATTTTTGAAAGCTCGAAACAAAGAACTAGAAGTTTTCCTAAAGTTTTTAAAAGTGGGCTGTGGTGGAGAGAGGTGTGAAGGTTTTAGATTTGCTGACGGTTTTGCGTTAGATTTTGTTTTCTCTTCCGGACCGGATGCGTTTGCATATCGACCTAACTCAGACCGATTCGTTTATCCCGCATAATCTTAAGGCCTTACGAGCGTAAGAATTGATTGAATTGGGATCAAAAGACAAACCCAAAGGTACAGTGAGTCAAAATGAAGTTTATTATTGAAACCGAGGTCTATTTGCCATTGTAACATTGTCAAAGAATGCACAAATTAACGGTATGTATCCCCAGTTTTATACGTACTATACGTGCATGAACCCCGTGAACATGTACACCGGTTCCGATGCATAATTTTCATACCTGTACATTGTACGTCGGTATGCGTGGAACAGGCTGTTGTGTACCATGCACGGTACTTGGCTGGATCGGCTTTATGCATGTAAAACACGTATTGATCGCGTTGCGCCGAAGTGTCTAAAATAACTTATGAAAGTCAAACCCCCCAAAAATAGCTTGATAAAACTGACTGTACTGTGTAGTTCAGATTTGGGCATGTCGTATGCAGTACTTCCTGTTTCACTGTTGTGGGAAAACTTCTAAAATTCAGAAACAATTTTGTGGAAAAAAGACCAAGAGATTGATTGAAAATGGAAATAATTTATCATCTTTGCAGCCACTTTGAGGCTAAATTTCACATGTATGCAACATTTCTTTTTACAATTCTCAAGTGGTTTTTTGGTATAGGCCTTCTACAGCACATGCAAAGAGTTTCAATATGATTGTTCGTTAATTTTGTGCCAAAGAAGTCTTCAAAATGAGAAGGCTCAACAGAGGATGGGTAAGTTGTGCATGGTTCACGAAGGTCCGGTCAAGTAACCGCTGCGCACGGTCGAAGTCGTTAATTTCCACACGTCCACACAATGGGGGTGAAACATATACGTGTCTCCGCGGTCCTCGGTTGCGACGTCTTACTAGCTGCTGCTTCCCCAGGTGATTGGTGGTCTGGAATTCGCTGAATATTCAGGACCTATTGCGCTGGTACCGCGATTGTTTATGTTCATGTTCCCAGTGGAACATGAAAGCCTTCCATCGGTTAGTCGGAGGAAGGCTCTGATTATTCATGTCTCATGCAAACTGTGGACGCAGAGATATGCTGTTCGATATTTTAGCACACTGACGGCTAGTACATGTTAAGTGTACATGACGCCTCTGGCTCTAAGCTTAGTTACCTCTATGCCGGGGTGGCCTGTACATCATGGAAGATGCGCGCACACTAGACGCGCAGCGATTTGGGAATGGTGGCATTGTTGAGGCAGGACGGCCAGCCAGGATGGATAGCAGCCTGTGCGGTTTCCCTTTTCAGCTAGTCTAGCCGTACATCAGAGATTGGCAGAATTACAGTCACAACTTCTGAGTCTGAGGTTTCAGTGTCGGTTGTCGGATTTGGGTGCGCATGACGTGGTGTCAGCAAGAAAAGGCTCAAACGAACAACAAATCGAGCTGTTTGTGAACATAGGAGAATATGTCGCCCGAACTCAGCCGAAGTGCATGCGTCAGGAGCGCCCTCTTGGAGGCAGGCTGCACCGAGACCAGACTTGGAGGTATAATTGTAATAGTCAGAGGAATCCTGTTCTTGGTCTGGAGGAATACTTTAGGCCCTATGCCCGTCAAAATAGCACCAATGGACGCCACTGTGTGTTAGCTGGAGTAGATGTTTACGTACTGGCAGGCATGTCCAAGCATTAAGGAGCGTAGTTGCCTAATGGAAGATGTACATCATCCTGTTTTTAACCAGACCCCCGCAGCTAATCACCTGAAGTCAAGGAAGAGCTTCCAGAGCAGCGTCGATCCTCTTGCAACATCTCCAGCTAGCACAAGAGTTGCCTTGTGGGAGGAAAGAATAACAAACCCCCCAGCAGCAACATCTATAACACTGAAGCCTCAGTAACAGCTCCCACCTGGAGCCGATACCAAGTGGACCGAGTGGAAGTGCCTCGACCGCCTCAGGTTTGGAGTGGGAAATTGCGAAGTGAGCCTACAGAAATGGGGATATCCGGACATTGCCGGAAATGAACCCCTGCGATTGTAGAACTGCACCCCGGACTATGCAGCACCTCTTCCAGTATTCTGTCTTGGAGCAAGGGTGCACGGCGGACGACCTTGCAGTCTACATTGATATAGCCCCAAAATGCGTCCAACAATGGCTGAAGTATATTTGATGTTTGTGGACTCACGAAGAGTAAGAAAAACAAGAAGCTGGGGTAGTGGAGCTTCAACTTTCAAGAGAGAAAATCTTGTTCTAGGTTTGTCTCTTGAGAAATAAATGTTACTCTGCTGGAGATCTCCCAATAGTTGTCTGTGGTCAGTTCCGGTGCATTATGAAAAAAAAATTGCCAACTTATGATGCACCGAGAGGTGCTCCTTTTTTGGATATAGATCTAACATTTGTTTGATCAGTGCCCTCTTGACAATTTGTACAGTCCGCTCTGCTGCTCCATTTGAAGCAGCTGAGGATGGTATGGTGCCACTCGGGTACTCTTTCCATACACCCCTTGAATTCTGCAGAAGTGAATTGTGGCCCATTATCTGACACAATTTCCTCTGAAAGTCCATATGAGAAAAATAACCTCCTCAAGACATCCAAGGTTTTTGCAGTGGCGATAGTTTTCAGTGGGGAAACCTCTACCCACTTAGAGTGACTGTCAATCAAAATAAAAAAACTGCTTATCTTTTTGCTCAGCAAAGTCAATATGCACCCGTTGAAAAACCCGGTTGGGCCACTCCCATGTTTTGAGTGGAGTGGTCGTAGGAGCATGTCGGACTAACAGGCATGTTGTACAAGCATTTACAAGGTTTTTGATGTCCTTATCTAAACCTGGCCACCACAGATAACTGTGTGCTAAGCTTTCCATACTACACGTACCCATATGTTGGTTATGGAGGTCGTTTATGACGTTTGTACTTCACTGAAATAACTACTCTAATTTCCCACAAAATATAGCCTTGGTCAATGGTTAATTCAGTTCTACGCCTGAAATATGGTTTCATCTGCTAATCTGGAACAAAACTTGACCAACCATTTGCTACAAAGTCATACACTTTGGATAACTCTGGGTTTGTTCTGGTGGCTCTACTGATATCATTCGATGTAATCGGCAACTCCTCTAGATATGAGAAATATTTGACCTCCTGAGTGGTCTACCTGCCTCGGTAATCTTGATAATGCATCAGCATTACTATGGTCTACTGAACGTCTATACTCAATGTCATAAGTGTATGCAGACAGTATGATAGCCCATCTTTGCATTCGCGCTGCGGCCAAGGAGGGAATTGAGGCCTGTGGATTGAATATGGCTGTCAGAGGCTTGTGGCCTGTAACCAACTTGAACTTCCTACCAATCAGATATGTGTGGAACTTTTTGACCCCAAAGATCAGAGCAAGTGCTTCACGCTCACTTTGCGCATAGATTTTCTCACTTGGTGATAGAGTGTGCGATGCAAATGCAATTGGCCTTTCTTCACCGTCTGCCTTCACATGACAAAGCACTGCACCAACCCCATATTGGGAGGCATCGCAAGCAAGGCGCAATTCCTATTCACATCATAATACAGGGTGCAACAGGGTGGAAACATTCGGAATGAATTTTCTGTAGTAATTCAAAAGTCCCGAATAGGACCGGAGCTCACTGATGTTGATGGGACTGGGAGCTTGCTTGATCGCATCCAACTTCTCTACAGTTGGGTGGATACCTTCAGCATCTACTACATGCCCTAGGTACTCTACTGATGGTTTATGCCATTCACACTTTTGGCTTTTTACCAGCACATTGTATCTCTCCAAACGCTTGAGGACTTCACATAGAATTTCACTATGCCTCTGCTCAGATGGGGCCCCGATGAGGATATTGTCTCGATAGCAGACAATTCCCTCTACCCCCGCAATATCTAATCCAACACACCCTGAAATATCCCAGATGCCGAGGATACCCCAAACGGTAACCTATTGAACTGAAACAGTCCCAACTAGGTGAGTGTTTTAACTTTTTGGATTCTTCATCCAACTCGGGTTGCAGGTAAGCTTGTGTGAGGTCAATCTTTGTGAAATATTTCCCCCTTCAAGTGTCGCGAACAAGTCCTCTGCGTTTGGCAATGGATATTGCCAAACGCAGACACCTTATAATCACAAGACAATCGCAAACTACCATCAGGCTTAGGTACTGGTACAATAGGCGAGGCCCACTCGCTGCGTTCAACCTTACTGATTATGCCTTAATCTTGCAGCTTTTAAAGTTCTTTTTCAAGCTTTTCCGTCAGAGCATATGGTACAGGACGCGCTTTGCAAAACACTGGTTTAACATTTTTAACCATGTGGAAATGCGCCTTGAAATCAGTGATTGGGCCTCCCTTATCACTAATTACCGTTTTGTACTGTTCCTTCAGTGCTGCCATGTCCTTGGCTGGACTGACACGTGGGTAGTCCTTGTCCTGCACGCTGAAGATTTTTGGCCAGTTTACCCTGATTTTGTCCAACCAGTTGCGACCCAACAAGGCTGGTTTATCTCCCTCGACAACATACAGCGGCAGTTTGTGTGTCTGACGCTCGTAAGTTACTGGTGCCATCAGCTTCCCCCGTACTGCGATGGGTTCTCCTCCATAGGATTTCAGCTTTACTGTTGATGGCTCCAGTGGCCAGCTCTCAAGCTGTTGTGGTAGGTGTCCTCAGATATGATCGATACGGCTGCACCAGTGTCCAGCTCCATCTCAACTGGTGGTCCTGCCAGATCAACGGTGGTATTGATCCCTTTAGCAGGTGAGCTGAAAGAACTGATGGAATAAACCAGATAATCTGATTCATTACTGTCCGTGTCGGTCGCTAGGCGTTTCACAGGTTTGGTGGTTTTACCCTCCTTAGAAGAGGGATTCTGATACTTTTGTCTGCATGCCTTTGAGATATGGCCCACTTTGTAGGAGCAATAACAAGTTGTCTGCTTGAAAGGGCATTCTCTTGGGGAGTGTTGACCCAGGCATCGGTAGCAGTTCCCACTACCCTGGTTCTGCAATGATTTCGAGCCATCACTTGCATCAGTAGTTGTAATGGAATTTGAAATAACTTGGTTATTGGTTTGTTGACTGGATGCCTTGCTGGGAATGTTGTACACTTGAGAGCCACAAAAAAAAATCACCTCTTACAATATGCTGCCCTTTTTTGTCCTTTTACAAAGTCTACAGAGGGTTGAATTGGCTAGCCATGAGAAGTCAATTGTAACAATTTCCCTTACTCCTCTCAATTGTGGTTCATCGTCATTCCTGTCTGATCATGTTGATCCCTGCCCGCAGACGTGTTATGACCAATTACAGCACTTTGGGCCCCACGCGCACAAGCACGCAGAATAGACTGGTCCGTTATTTTCCTACTGGGGCTTTTATGGCCAATCAGAGACCATGTGTATCTGCACAAAAGCAGTGACAACAGCTGAGCTTTGCAGATATTTGTAACCAGCTGCATGCACTTTAGCTTTAGAAATCACCATCATATTTGCCAGCTGAGACGCCACCTCCTGTTATCTATACTGGTCAAGTATTCAAAACTTTTTGAAGATTGAAACCAGCTAAAACTGGCCACCCCTCTGATTTGCCTATTTGACTTCCCAGGGAGTTTGCTAATGAGTTTGCTAAACCTCTGTGCCATTTTTACAATGCTTGCCTTGATGAGGAGGTCTTCCCTATTCGCTGGAAAACAGCCACTATCGTTTCCGTTCCAAAGGAGAAGAAGATCACCAGTCTAGACCAGCTTCTCTTACACCGATCTTTGCAAGGGTATTTGAATCGTTCCTGGCACAGTGGATTCTTGAAAGTATCACATCAAAGCTGGACTCCAACCAGTATGGAAATGTGAAGGGCAGCTCTACAGTGCGTTACCTGGTTGACATGTTGAACTTTGTTCATCAGGGTCTGGACGTACCTAACTGCTCTACCAATTTGTGTACGTACTGTTGATTTCACAAAGGCATTCGATAGAGTGGATCATACCACATAAACTCATTGATCTTGGAGTCAGACGATCAATCATCTGCAGTTTCCTTACTGATCGCACCCTCAACACTAAACTCAATTACCCTTTATCTCGTGTTCGGGAGATTTCCTGTGGGGTACCTCAGGGTATCAAATTGGGTCCTATCTTGTTTTTGGCACTGGTTGACGATGCAGCAGTTGGAAACTGCAGGAGTTGGAAGTATGTTGACGACTTGACTTTGGGTGAAGTAAGTGGAGGCCAAGCTTCCAATATGCAGACCTCCCTTAATGACTTATCAGAATGGAGTTCAGAAAATTTTTACTCTTGTATTACACTGCAAGAACAAACCATGTTTAAATTTCTGGTTTAATCCAAGAACATCGGCGCAATTTAGGAGCATGAAAAGCCACAATTTAATATTCTTTTAACGGATTTCATTCTAATGCTTAGCAAACTTATTTAACCTCTGAAAAGTTATGGTAAGACATGAACAGTTAACCCCTGTTAACAGCAATTAACCCTGCCGACTCGGATCTGATGTGCAAATTGAGTTAGCAAACGCATTAGCAAATTCGCGGCACTTCGCAAACTAGTTGAAAAGAAGGTGCCAAGACGTCCCAGCAAACTCCCTGGGAAGTCGAATAGGCAAATCATAGGGGTTCCAGTTTTGGCTGGTTTCAATCCTCGAAAAGGTTTGAATACTTAACCCTCTTGAAGTAATAAAAAAAGCTACCGTTTTTGTTTTTCGAGTTCATCGAATTGGAGTCGCGGCACTTCGCAAATTAGTTGAAAGAAAGGTTCCAAGACGTCTCAAACGTTCATTGGGTTTTGTCAAACGTTTTCCTAATTCGCAGAAGATGTACGCCGACATTTTCAAGGTTCATAATTTCAAGAAAATGTCGGCGTTCCAGCCGTTTCGCTAGTTAGTCTCAAAATTGTAATAGTCTCAAAGCCTTTTCAGTGTCGCGCTACGGGAGCCAGACCATCTCAAAAAGAATGTCGCTAGCTGAAGCCAACTAAAAAAAATGGCTTGAAAACTGGGCCGGTTCTGGAGGGCCCTAGGATAGCCAGGGAAGACGCAGGCCTGGAGACGGGGCTGATCTTTAAGGTCCACCTGATGGTCCTGCACAGCTATCCAAAAAGGCGATATTTCTACTCTGCCAAGGATCCATACAGAGAGCAACTCGACATTGCCCTCCATACAAAGGACCGTCGACAAAGAGCTAGTTGCCCTTTATATCGATGCTCTCTTTCCAGTCTTTTAAATTGGGTTTTCACTCTTCGGGAGTAGTTACCACTTTTTTTCAAGTTGATTTATGAGGAACTCACGTTTTTCTATAGTTCGTTTTTTACTTATTGCCTACACAGGGTAGAGATGTATGTGTAACTCTTAACTTGTTCAAGGTTAGGCTCTCTGTTACCCGCCGCCATACACCTGTTGTTCTTGCGCTGAGGTTCGCATTAAATAGGAGGGCCATGCTTGCCCGAACGCGGTCATGAAGATTTTAGCTGCCGATGGCTCCTTTACAAGGGTGGATATTATTATGCTAGTATAAATTTTGTCGGGACGACTGCTACAGAACACTTTCTCACTTATGATTTCAATTGGTTGAAATAATAAACTTTAATAAACTGAAATAACAGCGTATGAAACACGGGCGACACGCCTCAGCGCAGTCATCCAGCTAAACCGTATATCTAGCTAAAAATAAATTTCTTGATGTCTGTTTGCACAAGGCTATTTCGATTTGACTTCCGTCCACGGGTAAATGGGTCAGGGCTTGACCTGTATTTCTTACGCACGGGCACCTACCCAAAGAGTACGACTTCACGAAGCACAAAGAAAACTACTTCCCTCAAGCTGCGCAATGGGTCATATTACGAAGCCAGTCGAAGGGCTTCTTTACAGGAGAAGTAATACGCACTTGATCATTCTATTTTGGGGACAGAGCATTTGGTTGACCAGAGTATTTGCTTCAACTTGCTTAGCACACAAGGTAACATGCGTTTTGTGAGCTGTGTTTTATAAGTATATATACGAAATCCAGCCTCCCTCCCCCACCACGAGAATTTTCTTAATCCAATCGTATGAAGTAACATTAGTTGTCAAATGAATTCCATTTATAGATGTCATCCTAACGCTCAGGATTGACAATGTCCCAGCAATTATTTTTCTTTAAAACCACTCTATTGTGCATCTGGTCGTCAATATGACTTGTCATACCTTTGTCTTGGATACTGCCTGTTAATTGGCCCGAAAAGATCACATGGCAGGGCAATATATCCGCATATCCAATTCACTGTTAGGCATCTCATTCTGCTGACAGCACATGGGAACAGTGAATTCGTACACAATATCGATCTGTTTAGCTAATCATACAGTTTGACCACGAAATGTGTACCAGCGTTGGGATCACTGAATTAAAAAAAAAAACCCGAAGTGAGTGCAACAATACCGTCGTAAACAATGTATGCCATGTACTTTGTTCGTTATCGTTTCCGATTGTCGGTAAAAATGAGACATTAAAAGAGATTCTGGCCTCACCCCCTAATAGACCAATTCCTGAATCTGCCCCTGCTTTATTATCTATTTTATCTTAGCCAAGAGCACAAACCATCATTAAAAGACCGTGGGTTGATAGGGGTATCATTTACAACGTCAAATTCAATGGCAATCCAAGCAATGTTAATCTCAAAGCGGTACCAAAAATGAGTTATAAAGGAGGGAGTTTGTTAGCCTATGTCAACATTTAGTACATACAATAAAGAAGCTACTAGCGTAAAAGCGCCCAAATAACAAGAAAAACGTATCACTTGAAAATGTGTCAAAACATAAATATGAAATCTTAATGAGTTTTAAGAAACCACTTTGGTAACCAATACACCCGAATTTTCATCATCTAATTCTTCCTTGGTTGCTATGGCGCCCCCTTGGTACACCCACTCCCATCCAGGATACAGTGTGTTGCCATGCCAACTCACATATGCTGGACCATCACCCACTGACGCATTGGTTAGGAGGACGTTTGCCCCTACAGTGTAAAGTGGTTCCTTAGATACCGAGTAAGATCGTTTAAGGTAGAAATCTTTATAATGAAGATATACGGCTGTATAAAACTCCCTGTATCCACACTCATACGCCATTTCCTCTGCCATTGAAGTTGCCATCAAACCAACACCCATCTCCCTTCTCTCCTTTTCAATGATGAATCCTTCAGCGTACACTGCCCTCTGTCTGTTCGTGACAGGGATGAATCGGACATGGCCAACAAGGATACTGCATTTTTGAACTCGGTGCTCGACCAGGCCGTACGAACACGGCGCAATGCTGGGTTCCTGTTTGACGAGTTGCGGTAGAATTTCTGCCTTACAGTGCGGCCACTCGTCCTTCAAGATCTTGATGCAAGTAGGGATAAGATCTGGTATGGAGCGCAATGGTTTCCAGCAATATGAAAGCGCCATGTTAGCAGTCCGACAAGCCTTGCTGTATTGCCCCAAAGTCGTTGGAATCAAAGATCAGCCAAGAAAACAGCCCTGAAAGAGATTTGCATTGGAACATGTTTATTACAGAAGGTCAACCACTCCAAGGGGGTTAAATACAAAGAGCAGTCATCTAAATCTACTGAACATCTCCCTATAAGGTTAGCAGCTCCAAACTCTAACGTCCGGGCTATCCCGAGTCACCTTGTAATTTCCACTTTCGCAAGAGTGCACAGAAGGCATCTGAACAAATGTGCATATCCTTATAAAAAAAATGCTGGCCAAGGAACACCAATGACGGTGTTCCCTGATATACTGTTGATAAGAACTCTCAAAAAACATTCCTTCCCATGTAAATAGTAATAATAATTATGGTAAGCCACTAAATTTCAAAACACAACCTTCCTACTATGAAGTCTATTAGAAGTGTTGGAAGTATACCCCCACCTCACAGGTCATTCCCCATTGCCCACACACTGGTGTAGATTAGGCATCTGTTGTGTCAGCTTTAGGTGGGGATCCAGGGGGTGGGATTTAACATCCCCCACAATACAAGACTAGTTTTGCTCACTGTCCTTTTTAGGTTGTCTATGCCTAAACCGTCCAAGCCCACCCCCCGAAAGCATCAACTTGTTTGTATTAGAACAAAAAGAGATTAACTGGCTTCGAACACAGCAAATACAGTGACAGCACTGCGCTTAAAAATCGACACCCCCAACAAAATTCCTGGATCCACCCATGGATTTCATAGCCTAACCATCGTTCACAATCCCTCGAATGTGGCCGTTCATGGGACAAACTGTATGATTAATACAGTTATAATACAGTTACAGGTATAAATGGGACATGCAATAACCAACAGCCGATCTTATTTTACCTTGCAACTAAAATATTTTTATTGTTTTTTAAACAAATTCTTATCAAGACAGTACAAACTGTCTTTTTCAAATCAAGTATAATTTTTCAAGTATAATTTTTCGCATGCGGGTTCAAACTCTTATTTTAGAAATTGGCATAAAACCATCTCTTCCCATGTTCTCCCAAAGAAAAAAATGATAAAAAATACTGCTGGCTCATCATGACTCGGTACTTTTTTGACGATGCTTGCCACAGCTGTCACTGACCACATCTATGGAGTCTCAAGATCCAGTTTTATCTCTTTGACATTCGTTTATTTCAGTAAGAAATTGTTGTTCTATCCTCGATTACACGGAAGGTTTGTGGTACCACTGTACTTTGGCTAATTCTGGCGCCCTGGGGGGAAGAGGTTTGAGATTAAATATGACCTTTGAACTCATTTTTGTCTCCGCTCGGGGTAATATGTGCCCATGGATACCACAAATGCAGCAGAAATTGGGACAAAACATGTTTGTTTTTGTTAATGTATACTATCAAGACTGTAGAACGTTGAAATTTATCAACATCGGTCCTTGCTCAGAGGTGAATTGGTCAAAAATACCATTTTGATTTGTTTTAAAAATGACAGGATTTTGCTTGCAGGGCACAAATACTGAGTGTGCCACCGGAAAAAAAATGGGAGTCTACCCCTCGTAGATGGCGCTATGTAGAACGCTGAATTCCGACATCGCACGTCGATATTGCCAAATCGCATGAAATTGCCTTTAGGACGATCTTGAAGTGCACAACGATAATGCGTATTAATTAATATTTGCTGGAGCGAAGAGAATGGATTATTAGCGAATAACGACGATCCACTCAATGAAATGATGGAATCAAAATGAATGATACAATTGCCTCTCACAATGATGAAACTGAAGCACTGAAAGGTTACACTGCTGATGGAACGACGAAATTGCAAAAACAGAATGGTAAAATTGTCGAGTAAAAATATGATGCATTTGTCACAATGAAACTAAAATTGACGAGGAGAATAATGGAATTGACAAATGAATGAAATAAATGCCAAAAAAGAAAGATAAAATTGCCAAAGCGAACTATCTTTAAAGCACAGAAGATGGCAATGGCGTTCCATACTGGTGTGCTCTTAATACGTCACGTCCACTGCTGAATCTAGGTCAGTTTCTGTCACTAGGGGGACAAAATCATGCCATGCCGAAAATAAACTGCAAACAATGGGCTACGACCGCTGCCTGTGTAAATATCTATGAGACCACGACCCTTCTGTCTGAACAATGAGGCGGTGAGATTTAACCAAGTTCAGTTAGACCCCGTTTCCTATAGTGCTGAACTTGAAATGTGGCCATCACTGGTCAATGCTTATCATCGGGCGTTATTCGTGCACTGCATAGCAAGCCAAACGCGTTCTCTCCCTCGTGTCATTTCTTCCAACGCCAAAAAAGCGGGTTCAAAATAATCTAAAAGCAACTTTGTCGCGAACAATTATTACTTTTGTCGCATGCATGTCAGGTGCATTTGGTTTTAATTAAACAGCAGGCTCTATAATCATCAGCATAAATGCGACTGCATTTATGTGTTTGTAGAGGATAGTTCTTTAGGGGATGGACCCTAATTGTTTTCATGAGTGTACTCTACTGTAGTGTTTAGAGACGATCAAGGACTTCCAAAATTTACAGGTTGGGATTGTGCACTCCGTTATCATTTTCGACCGGTGGTAATGAATTTCTTTCGAAGCAAGTGAACATTTTTTTAATTGGCTCAGTGATTAAAGACTTAGTAGACAACCGTTTCTTCGTGGTACTAAGGGTATGCGTTATGCATTGTTTTTGGTTACAAGGAAAATTCAATTTGGTCGCTGGTTGAAATGTCATGTTCAAACGGCCTGATCAAAGATGCAGAGACGGAGATTAAGCTTGTTCGCAAAATACCGCCGAATAAACTGACCAAACATTCATACCAAAAGTCATGAAACGCACACCCCCCTAAAAAAAGGAAGAATAGGTCTTTCCGCTAAAATCATTAAATAACTCATCCAATATATTTATACATGGAAAACAGGACTGTTCCGTTTGCACAGGTAGCATATATATACTTATGTAACAACCCAGCTTCTACTCCCCATTCCTTAGGCAGTTATGGGCCTATATTTTGTAAACTCTCCCATGGTGACTGCAACAGTTCTTTGTCAATTTCTTGGGTTTATGGTCTTCATTCAAGTTCTTAAAGAACACAACCAGAGTGGTTCTTACCCTGTATACTGAAGTATCCGTTTGAGCATTTTGTTTGCAATGAATCCTGTCGGCGTCACGGTAGCAAGCTGCTGTGTCCGTATTACCTGTCTATGCTTGAAGCGGCCGATTAGATGCCTAGCCCCCCGTGACTGGGTTACCAATTCGGAGAGTCCCTGCCATTGGTATCCATATGTGGTTTGGAATTCACTGAATATTCAGGACCCTCTGCGCTTGTATTGCGATTGTGTATGTTCAGGTTCCCAGTGGCATTTGTGTTGAGAGCCTTCCATCAATTGGTCGGTGGAAGGCTGTGAATATTCATGTCTCATGTTGACTGTGTACGCAGAGACAAGTTGTTCCATATCCGAGCACACTGACGGCCGGTACACGACGCCTCTGGCTCTACGCTTAGTTACCCCTTATGCCTGGATGGCCTTCACGGAGGATGCACACATACACTTGGCGCATCAATTCGGGAATAATGGCTCTAAGGCCTCTTTAGAAAATGCCATGGTCTAAGGTTAGTTCATCTCTGAAGGGGAAACATTGAAGGGTGTCTAGGGGAGCACTGTTGGGGCAGAACTGCCAGCCGTGACAGACAGCGACCTGGCGGTTGCCCTTTTTATCTGGTCTAGTCATGCATCAGAGTTTGGCAGCACAGGCACGACTTTTAAGTCAGAGGTTTCAGAGTCGATTTGGCTGCGCATGGCATGGTGTCAGCAAGAAACGGCGCTTTGCCTTTCCTGTACATGCGGGTGATGTACTTTTCCAACTGACAAAGCATGTGTTAGAGCCATGGCAGAGACACTGTGGTCATTGGCATCAATGACGTCTTTCCCGAGGACGTATATGAAACCTGGTACAAGCGAACAAAATGGCAAATAGTTTTTTTCTCTATTTATGCGACAGGGGTGACCTCTTCCAGGCAGGCTGCTCCGAGACCATACATGGAGGCATTACGGGCTATAACTGTTGGAGTATTAGCAATCGAGCTCTTGGTCCTGGGGAATGCTGTATTTTGTTAATCCAACCAGCAACAGTTGACGCCACTGTGTGCTCGCGTAGGTGAGCTACTAATTCACCCAGGTTCGGGGACAACTTTGACAGGCATGTCACCATGCTGAGAAACGTAAATGAAAGGCAGTGACAGGAAATGGCATGCCGGTAATGACACTGACCTTGGTAGGATCAGGCTTTAGTCCATTTGCGGTGAATATGTAACTGACGTTCTAAAGTTATGAGAGTCTAAACGGCACTTTTTACGATCGAGACGCATGTTTGTTCCGTGCGTGCAATCAAGGACAGTCGTGATGTTTTGGCCACGTTTGTCTTTGGTACGTCCATCCACAAGTATATAGTCAACTATGATAGAGCACGGCTGTACTGGCTAGAAGCAGTAACCTAAGTTTCACCAGAGAGTGACAACCACAGAACAAAAGGATAATCGCGGCAACGGTCAGAGCAATGGAACCCATGAATACTTTATTCCACGATGAAAAAAGCACAAAACAAACTAAATTCGGTTCAAATGTTTGGCAAAGTCTGAACCACCAATATTATATCATCCAAATAGTAATGGAAAAGTAAACATGTAAACAAGATTATATAAGCAAATAAGGCAGTTTTTCACGCACATCCTTAAATAAAGGGATCACTACACAGTGAATGCAGATGATGTTCAGCGCACAGAAAATGAATACAGGGATTGCTCATTCTTCTCCAAGTAACACCAACATGTTTAAATCTACAACTAAATCTTGGAAAGCTTACTGATCACAACAAAGAATAAAAATGAACTCCAAGATGCACTATACAACAATGTGTTAACATAACCATCTTCTTCATGTCTTCAGATCACAACTGTGGCGGGGATCTCCCCGGGCCAAACCTTAGTTTGTTGGGACCAGTCTAAAACCGGTGGAAACAGATCTGATCTTCCCAAACCCAAGCTTTCCACAATCGAGAATCCACTCAGATCCGTTGTGGAGGAAATAATTGTACCGCCGATTATGATGACTGTGATTATTCTCTTTGACAACACAATTGAACATGCAAAAAAATTCACCTTGACAATAGGATTGTCGGCGCAGCAAATATGAGGATAACTTATTCAGCAGTAATCAAGAACAATAATATAACACAGTGACAAATGGGACTTCAGCTACAGTGGGAGTCAACAACAATGTATACCGAAAGAGCAAAGTACCCCGTAACCGATGCTCACTGCCACGTACAAGAAGTACTCAATCTGCAGCCACAGTACCCCCAACACTTCACTTCAAGCTAGCATCAGCATCGTACAGAGCCCAGCTTTGTATGGCCAACGGACGGATCAGCATTACCAGGGCCATGTAAGTACCGCCACGGATCGAGTACCCAGGCCTGATAAGCATTCCACGCAGATTACAAAGCGCAAGTACCTCATTACTATTCAAGACGCTGTCCGCACTGAGCTCCTCTGACCTGGAGCACGCACCACGTGACTACCTTTCAGGCAGACACGCACCCTGTAAACCTAGGCCTTCTTCAAGGGGGTTGTGGTTGTGTGTGTAACTGCAAAGCGACTGGATCAGAGGCCACATGAAGGAGTAGCGTAGCCACGGGGCCTTTTCCACTTTATCTTATGATTTTCTTTATATTTTGCATTTATACTATAAATGTTGGGATTTTCGCTACTACATTAACATATTATGCAAACTGACAGGATACGTATAATGGCGAGCGTGTCAAATGTGTCGGCGGCCGTGGGTGCAGGTCAGTTGTCGGAGCAGTATTTGGACAGTTCTTTATCATAGAATATGCTGCTGGATAACTTCACCTTACCGAGTTTAAACCCTTGCAGCGTCAGGCTATTGAAGCATCTATACGCGGGCGTGACATCTTCGTCTCCTTACCCACAGGATATGGTAAGAGCTCCGTATTTCAAGCACTGCCGTTTTGCTTTGACTGGCTTTGAAGACCCGAGAGTGAGACTGTGCCTTCATGTACTGCTAGTACACACCTTGTTGTTGTTTTGTCCTCTAGTGAAAGCTTACTTAAAGAATTCACATTGCAAACTATAGGCCTAAAGTGATGAGTCTGCTTTCAGAGCCATTAGCAGTACGAAAACATTCACGTGGTTTTAGGTTATGTTTTGCGTTCTACAATGACCTTACAGGTAACCCTTATTGACAGACTGAAAGAAGACTCCGTCTCACCTTTATACCTTGTTTTGGAGATTTTGGTACTTTTCATCCCAAGTTAATTTGGAATTTTTTACAACCTTAAGTTTGATCGTAGAATAAAAGTATGGATATACCGTAAAAGTCATTTTCCGAAAATAGGCTGAACCGTGATGTGGTCTTGCAGGAAGCCAGGTGGGACAATCCCTTCAAAAAATATTGAAACAATATATTTACAAAACAAAGAAGCTTAGGTAAAGGCACAGTAAAATTGCTGTACAAAGGAAAGTGACATGTTGTAAAAACAAAAAACAAATTCAAAATGTTATCGTCAACAAAAAGCCACATTGATACACAATTACTACTGCCTTGAACGTACTACAAGAAGATACTACAAGACTTTGGACTTTGTTTTTCAAATTTAGAAGAACACCCTCATTATCATTAAACACAGATGGCATCCTTAGGAGACATTAATGAAGATGGGACTTTACCATCTCATGTGTACCAACTACAGTGCTCAAAACACAATGAGATCCCTCATTTTTACGCGACACCTGCCAATAGTTGCTCTGCCAAAAATGCGTGGCTGAAAATCACGGCGAGCGGCACCACTGTCGTAGCTACCTCGCACGAGTACCAGTCTCTGGTTAAGGATTCCTACCATCCTAGCTCCCGATGCAGAGATACAGGATCTCAGGAGCAACTGGTGACTACATTTCGAGCGAGACGAGAGCCTGAGGCCAGAGTAACTGTGAGTCTTCAAGAGGTGGAGGGCATCACTGCCAGCATCATAAAAGCCGTTCAAGCCGATGCAAATTGACTGTCTCAACATATCGAAGCGGTGCAGCATCCGACCCGAAACAAGTGATAGCCATATCAAAAGCTCAAAGTCAGGGGCTAAAAAGAAAACAACTGTCTCATCTTGCAGAAAAAGAGGGTCCGAAAATTGCTGAAGAGACTTGTACCTGTGCACATGTTACTGCGGTTAAAAACAAAGACGAAGGAGTGATAGATCAGTTCGAGGTTGACAAGAGGCTTGCCTATCTCAGGCTTTGGTGGGGGACAGTGCTTCGGAAGTGCTACCCCCTACACAACACTTGGAGGCAAAGTGGGAGCCAGGGGAGTTCGATGGGGCGCATGCCATCACTTCCCCGCGGCCCGATGAGATTGCTGTTGCTGACTGGCACAACAAGCGTATCGTGATCTGCAACCTTTAATGGTCGCAACATTAGCACCCTCAAGACGCCAGGGAGTAAGGCTCGTTAAACCGTTGCACATTTTACAATACCTCCGTGAAAAATGTGAAAATCTAACCTTTTTGAAGTCAACTTTAAGTTACTTTTATTGAAACCCACACAAGGTGCAGTTGTGTTGACACTTTGGAATTATCACAACGGCAGACGGTTTGTTTTTAATTATTCAAGCATAGCTAAGAAGCTTTGATTTTAACAACAGACGTTGACTTCACCTTTAAATGATTGTATGTCAAAGTACGGAAGCGTATAAGGGCCACTTGCAAAAACGTTTTTCGAGATACTATCTCGCTGCAGCGACTTACTAACTCGCCACGACGACTTACTTTCTCGCAGCAGCGAGTTACCATCTCACCGCGGCGAGTTACTATCTCGCCGCGACAAGTTATTTATCTCGCCGCGGCGAGTTAGCTAAAACTAGTTCAACTCGCTGCATATTAGTACCCAGTCTGGACCCAATGATTCCGATTACTCTTCTTATCAAGGGTCCTTTAGCAACCAATGTCCACGTGATAAGGTAAAGCAAAATGTAAAAACAAAAAAAAACTACATGTAAACCAAAAAAGTACAGAAAGAACGTAAGAGTTCATAAACAATCTCATTTTCAACGTGCCATCAGGTTACATATTCAGTGAGTAAAGAAGTGAACTTGTCTTTGTCAGCTCCATGTATTAGAGCTGAAAAGAAACGGGTACTAAATTCTTTGAGTGAACTTATCCAAATAATAGAATATTTTACTTTAAAAAATGTAATCTTGATTTAGACCCATCGTAAGCTAAATTTTCTATAGCTGCAAGGGATTTTCCATTTTCCGATCTTTTTGTTGAACAATTGAAATATTCAGTTACATGGAAGTGCTCTCTATTTGAAATCCAAATCAGCTGCATGAGGACCACCTTTGTTTAAATTTCAAATCACTTTTAAAAAATGTTTGTCTGTTTTGCTGTTCCAGGAAAAAAAATGGAAATACTAAGTTTTCTATCTCGAGTCATTTTGTTTTTGGGGTTGAATTCAGATTTTTTGGGAAGTGTAGATATTGGCATTGCCAGACTAATTACTATTGTTACTCTTCCAGGTACCCGCAGGTGTCTTCTTTTTCATTGGTTAATTTATCACCTTTTCCTTCCAGGGCTATTCATAACATTTAATTATATTTCAAAATAATACACCCAATGTTTTTACTGGTTCGTGCTACTAATTGACAATTTCTGTAGGATTTTGGTCAAGATTTATGTTACCAATATTTACATTTTTCGTTTTTAGAGGTTAAATTTTGGTCATGGGTATCTTTCATAATTATCACAATATTAAGTGGATTGATAATGAATGCAGAATCAGATTTCAAAAAAGTCTTTTATCATCTGCATATATTGAAGTTCGCAAATCCGTTTTATTTGTCGATTCGTTCAATCTGATTTCTTGGATCCTTCTTGGTCTGTTTGCAAGAACGTCTGGAAAGATTAGAAATGATACCAAGAGAAGACATTCTTGCCGATAAGACCTGGTATAACGTGATATAGTGGAACATATTTTTGCCGCTGTTCCTATCTAGGTTTATAAACTGATTTTTGTAAGCGTTATTAACATGGAGTCTAAATTTATGCCTCATTGTACTTAGCAAACGTGAAGTATCATCTAAAAACAATGGGTCTAGACAATCCAAAACACTTGCGAAATAAACAGCTTGTGGAATTCTCGAAAAATATGTTTTATGTAAAAACAGACATATTAAAAATGTACTTTGTCTTCATCATTGAAAAAAAGCCTGAACATGAATAACTGAAATTCCTGTACTAAGAAGGTGCAAATGTTGCGTTTTAATTATTCCTGGTCCCGGCGGCAGCCTCACATCATGAACTACCAGACTGTGTTTTCTAATTCTAGCGTTTTTATTTCAAAATGCCTGGAATAAAATAATTCGAACAGAGGAAATGTTGGCTGAGCAATAATCAGACAGACAAACTAATGCCCAACTCTTTATTCTCATTCGCGTGGAATGCAAGACGAGCCATTGAAAGCAACTGGCTGGACACACAAATCACTAATATTTTGAAACTACTTTAGTAATCAATACACCCGAATTTTCATCAGCTAAATCTTCTTTGGTTGCTATGGCGCCCCCTTCGTACACCCATTCCCATCCCGGATACAGTGTGTTACCATGCCAACTCACATATGCTGGACCATCACCCACTGACGTATTGGTTAGGAGGACGTTTGCCCCTACAGTATGCAGTGGTTCCTTAAATACCGAGTAAGATCGTTTGAGGTAGAAATCTTTATAATGAAGATATATACTTGCAAAATACTCTCTGTATCCATATTCATACGCCATTGCCTCTGTCAACGATGTTGCCAACAAGCCGACACCACTTTTCCGTCTCTCTTTTTCGATGACGAACCCTTCCAAGTACACTGCCCTCTGTCTGTTTGTAACAGGGATGAATCGGATATGACCAACAAGAATATCGGCATCGCATTTATCACTTTGGTGCTCGACCAGGCCGTAGGAACACGGGGCAGCGGTAAGTTCCTGTTTGGCGAGTTGTGGTAGAATTTCTGCCTTACAGTGCGGCCACTCGTCCTTCAAGATCTCAATGCAAGCAGGGATGAGATCCGGAATGGAGCGCAGCGGTTTCCAGGAATATGAAAACGCCATTGAAAAGTTCAACAAACCTTGCTGTGGTGCCCCGATTTCGTTGGAACCAAAGATCGGCCAGGAAAATAGCCTGAAAGAGATCTATATCGCAAAACATTAATTACAGACAGTCATTTATGAAAGTCATTTAGCATCACTGTTTTAGGTTAGAACTTTTCATTTTCGAACCCTGAATAACACCGTACTCTCCTCTTTTGGCGAAAGCGCACGGAATATGTCAGGTGACCGAAAACTCTTTGGTACCTTACACAAAAGTAATGTGGAGAACCAAATTGACAAGTGTGAAGCGCTTACAATCAATTTTCTATCCAAACTTATAACGTTTACATTCACTGCGGTTTTAAATTACATGTATTTCCATCGTTAGCTGTGTTTTTTTTTTCTTTCTTTCTTTCCTTTTTTTGGGGGGGGGTTTCCTGAGTTTTTCCCTGCTCTATTTCAGTATTTTAAGAATAGAACCAGAAAGTTGACCCCGGATGGCGCGCTTCTTGAACCCTTGGATAGGAAAAATAACTTGCAAAGATTTTAGAATTTGTAGGGGTTTTTTTGTTGTTCAGTTTCTTCTTAAAAAATCCAACCCAACTAGTATATCATTTTATAGAAACTGAAAAATTGCATGACTTAGAAGAGAAATACCCTGCCAAAAATTGACCCATCACTTCCGAAAATCTAAAATACATGAGGAACAGTGCAATACGGCAGTCTCGCACGAGGATGAATATTTACGGTTTGAAATTTTATGGTAGTCTGTGGTTTAAAACCAAAATAAAAACTGATCAAAATATTTTGCACATTTGGATAATTTAGAAGGTAATAAACATAAAGCAATATTCTATTTTTACAAAAGATTCCGATATTTTATCTAACCTTTGCTGACAACAACTGCGTGATGTCAACTCAACAGAATCTGGAACCCATCGACTGCAGGTAGATAAATCTTTGCAACGTTGTACAATCTCGTTTTCACGAAAGCACGGCGAGTGCAAACAAACACGCATGAACAAGGAGACCTAGGTACGATATCGCCGGACGTGAAAGGTCGTTAATAAAATAGGTTTTTATATACCCATGTTTGGGTGACTTTTCAAAAACATTACCCGAGGAAGACAAAGGTTAAGTTCCAACATGAGTGCTTCATGGGGTGGTTTCAATAAGGAATAATTTTTCCAAAAAGTAACAAATGTGATAGGACTGCCCAGTGTAAATCCCCATAGGCAGACCTTGTAAGGGTTCCAGAAGCTCGCTGCGTTACCTTTTACATAAAGGCTCTATTGTTCAGAAAATCAGAATTTCATAATTAGGAGTCACGTTGAACCATGTATAAAATACACCCACAAGTAAGGCAAGGTGAGGCAGGATGGGTGACGAGGCAAGATGGGACAGGCCGATAACGTTTCTATCTGGCAACATTCGGCATTGTGCAGGGCCCCTCAAAGAGCTAAGAGTTGGGAGTTCTAAGGGCCCCTCAGAGGGCCAAGAGTTGAAAGTTGTTGAAAGTTACCCCCCCCCAAAAGAAAAAAGATTTCCCGCAATGCATCTCCATTCTTGCATATGCGAAGATGCAGTTCAACGTGCAATGGAAAAAAAAGATGGCACACAGATTTCAAACAGTGTTTGAAATCTGTATGCCATCTTGCCCTAAGCATAGAAGGGGCAAGGTGGGACAGGTTGATTGGAATTTGCATGGTCAGTCATTAATTATAAGGCTGAGGAATGCTGCAATTTTTGGTGGTTTGCACTTACATACTTTCTCTGTAAGTACCATTCGACGTGGGAGTCGGTTGTTTGGTTTTTGAAATAAAGTAGTTCAAAAGAAAAGTGGTCCATCCTGCCTTCCCCTACCTCAGACCGTATCATAAACCCGCTGTGTTATCAATGTCATCGTTATGATCCACCCAAGTTATGCTTCTGATAGCTACACTAATTTTCAGTTTTGGAGAAAACCAAAATCATCAAGAAAACGTCATTTCCAGTAATTGTGCATCCGCTTGAAGGTGACAAACACTCTGCATATTTCAAGTAGTTTACTCTGTAAGGCAAAACAGACTAAAAGATCTTTTGAAAACAAGTGGGACATCCTAACAATTGTGCTGCTTTGTCATGTCCATTGCCTACCAAGGTCATAGTTTCCGTCACTAGGAGAAAGAAAATCACTTCTTGCAAAAACTAAACGTCGAGCGTGCAGTACAAGCGCTGTGAAAATCTCTGTCACTGTGACCTCCACTCTTTCTCCGTTTGCCTTCCTGTGTGAATAGTTAGTGAGGCGTTGCATGGTTTAGAACCATGGGCTCGGCCTCCGTGACCTCGACCCTTCTGTCGGTGATCAGCAAGGCAATGAGATTTGACCGAGTTCGGTTAGTCCCCATAAATTTATACTGCTGATTACTACCACTTATCATCTACCGTTATTCAAACAAGGACAGACACGCTCTCGTGACGCCGCGTGTACATCCTTCTAACGCTAAGAAAGTGTTTCTTAGCTACTTCTTGAAGTTAAAGGACGGATCATGTTTTATTTTATAAGTGCATGATTTCACTGTAGCGTCTATGTACAGCCGATCAAAGTTGCCAAATTTTTAGGTGGGTTCACAGTATTACATCAAAGGCGAAGACTGATGATATGGGCAATGATATCACTTCCTTATCATCAACTTGTGCTAATCAAGTTTTATTGAAGCAAGTAAACAAAACTCCTATGTGAAAAATTCGCTCAATGATCGTAGGCCTAGGCCAACGATCGTGTCTTCCTGCAGTACTCAGGGTATACGTCATGCATTAGTTATAAAGAAAATTGCCGATCAGAAGGTCATGTATAAACACAGATGCAGGGATTACTTGCTTGCAAAAATTCAACAAAAACCGACAAAACATTCATATCAGAAAGTAATTAAACGCACCCCTTCCCGTACCCTAAAAGAATCGGCCATTCAATACATGGAAGGAATTCCGTAAACGGACAAGACTAATTTTCCCTTAAAACAGCAATTAGAAAATAATAACACGCCCTACCAAGGGAAATTAAGCGAGGAACATTCCCAAGCATTTACTTATAGAACACAGTTGTTGTTGTTTTTCGGACAAGTCTCATACATGTAAAGGTTTGTGCACTGGGACATCAAGTGTTGTCCGACATCGATGTACTGTACATGTACATGACTGTTCGGTTTGCACTGAGCATATACAAACTAATAGCCATGCGTCAGGTCGTCATCATTCCCCGGGCAATTACAGGCCCACCTTCTCAAAACTCTCCCATGGTGACAGCAAAAAGTCCTCAGTTGAAATCTTGGGTTTTCTGTGGTCTTTTTTCAAGTTTTTCGACTAGAAAAACAAAGTGGTTCTTACCCTGTATATTGTTCTTCCGCTCAAGTATTTTGTCGATAATAACTCCAATGTCGGGTATCCAGTGTACAAGTTTCTGATAGCCTCAATGGAGCAAGGAGTTGCCGTGTCCGTACTACTTGACCCCGGCCTGAAATTACGCACACTGAAAATACGAGCCTATGATCAGATGATAGAGGCCATAGCCAGTTCGCATAGAATGGTTCGCAGTTTGAATAGAATGTGTAATTTCAAGCCAAGGCCAAGATAGTCAGCCGCGGCCTTGATTTGTTGGCAGTTGTATTCATTGCGCTCGTCATTTACATAACAAAAGCCTTAGCCCGCCACTGTGGGCGGCATGCACGGTGCCGCCCCCAATTTTTCGGAAACGCTAACCTTGTAACCGTGAGCTTTTCCGGTCTGATGGGTCCAAAACAGTGATGCCCCATCCCTAGAAAAATCTCATGGTGCGACGTTGCACCCTCAAAAACTGCACATTGTCATGAATGGGAAGAATGCAATTGGATTTGTTGATATTTCTTCGTGTTAAGGTTGTATGGTGTACTATTTACGACAAACATTTCTCTCTCTCTTTAGCGTCCATCCAAGCGATGCAACGACACGACGCGTCGCGTCGTGCCGTCGCCTGTCGGGTCGTACCGTCGTGCATCGCGTCGTACGTCGCGACGTGTGCTGTCTCCCTTTGTTTCTTTGTTTCTTGGTATTTATAGAGGGTGCCTTTACTGATTTCTTTCATTTCCGCCCCGGTACTTGAATAGTAGGGTACAGTCCACTAATTCAAGCCCCATGTAAAATCGGCATTGTTCATGGCCCAATAACATGCTTACCAACATCCTTGAAATTGCTGAAACACAAATAAAATTGTTGTCTGGTCCCTAATTTTTCGATTTCTTTTCAATTTATTGCGGGCTAACCAATTACATTTTTAATTATTCCCACAGAATAAAATCACCCCCGAAAAGTGATTTTTCCGAAGTCTGATTGAAGCCATTTTCCAAGTGGCAACCCTCGAACCTCTCGGTAATTAGGACCATTTTTCAGTTGCAGTTTTTAGCCATTCTGCTCTCATAGGACAGCTCAAAGACCCAGGCAGTTGATCCTGGCAACGATTTACATAATCCCATTCGAATAGTGGACTGCATGCACCCAGTACATGGCATTCGCTCTTTGTACGATGCTGCCATGAGCCTTGAACCGGCAGCTTTTGAAATATACTCCAATCGTATAGTATAGATCGTAGAAGAACTAACGCAACATCATGCCCCATACAGAAATTTTGAAGCTGCCAGATCGAGGCTCTGCATGCCTATGGCGGTAGCCTACAAAGAGCGAATAGGTAGCAGGTCTTGTTTCTGTTATTTTTTTTTTTCAGGGTTACCGTTTGTTTTCATTAAGAGTGAGTTGTTGAAGAGCAGGCTCGGAGGTAACTTCCTAAAGTAGACAAATTGTCCGGGGAATTGGGAGTACTACTTAGAAATTACCAGGATGCACCACAGAGAAATACCGGTATCTAAAAGATTACAAATCTACCACACATCGGAACTGCATCGACGGTATTAAAAAGAAATCATTGGCTGGGTGTGACGAATTCTGGGCTTCCACTTATTATGAGAGAGCAGTTCCTAGATATGCCGATTTCTTTGTGCTCTTTTTTCTTTTCGTAATAAAATATGACAGAAATTAATCCCAATCGAGGAATGGATGAGATTAAAACGTGAACAAATCAACACCAAAGAGTAGATAGCATGTACTTTGCAAGCACGGGAGACAGAAATGATAGAAAACTGTGAAGGCGCCCTCTACAAACACCATGGAGCAAAGGGCAACAGCACACGACGCGTTGCGTCGTGCTATAGGCGACGTAATAGGCGATGCGATGCACGACGCGACGTACGACGCGACGGGCGACATCACGACGCGACGCACGACGCGACGCGTCGTGTGTGTACAAAAGTAATGGCAAGAAGGCAACGTTACGACCTGACGGCACGACGCAAGGGAGCTGTCGTGCCGTCGCGTCGTGTAGTTGCGTCGCCTGGAGGGAGGCCAGGGAGATAGAGAAATGTTTGTCGTAAATAGTACACCATAAGGTTGTGCACAGACAGAAATTGCGGGCGGCGCCATGTCGACTCAACAAACTCCAATGATAAATCATTTTATTTCATTTTTTTAAAATACCCACAACTCTCACAGGTGTTCCAGCTGGACAGCAAAATGATGCTCGACATGTCCTCTTTTATTTTCCTTTCAATTTAGTGGGTTGCCGTTGAATTTTTAGGAATTCTCCCCAAAGCAGACCACCCCTAACATGAAGGAAAGCCATTTTGAAAATCCATCCCTCTACAAAACGGCTGAAAAGTGTCACTTTGGGACCCGATTACATCCGAATTGCTCAGAATTGGACGCCCCGAGTCCAGGCCAGAGGTTCAGTGCCTATATATGTCTTCAATTCCCCAATTACAAGGCTCTCAGGACTCTCTAATAGGCCTACCGAATATTTTGAGTTTACAACTTTTATTAATGAGCTCGGCAGACATATTTCTGGCCTATTTGCGTGGGCGTTTGTCCCTCGATCTGCTCAAACCGTTTGATTTTCACAAAATTCGTGTCAAAGGTATTCGCATTAAGCTCAACTCCTACAAAATGCACTGAAGAGACATCGGTAGAAATGTCGAGGGTGGAGATTTCGCCTCGGCTTTTGTAGGGTTAAGGGCTTACAAAAACACGAAGCAAAATTATAGACAAACAGGAAAAAGCAAACTTAAAAAATTTACTAAGTCCATTTTTGGTATCCAGTCTTTCCTTGATTTCATCGCTTATCAGTGAAAATTTCAACCCGGTAGAATGACACTAGACCACACCCACTATTCTATCGATAGATCCATAAAACTCATATCACCAAATAAATACCACATCCTCTTTCTAATTTTGCTTCAACAGGAATTATTACGTTCAACGGTTCGTAAATTTCTTGTCTCGTCCACACCCCAACACACTTTCCAGGGAAAATGTATGAAAAAAAATAATGTGAACACTTTAAAACTAACAACATACTTTACCAACATTATTTGTCATGGAGGGGTCGGCAATAGACCCTTCATTGTCTGCTTTTGGACTTGGGGGCCGCCAACGTTGCGTTTTACCTTAAGTTCTATAAAGACTGTCAGAATCTTTTTAAATTCCCATTTCTGCTCTTTTTAATGATCTTTGAACAGTTCAGGTGTCGTGTATAGCAGGGAAGAATTGAAAATACCTGTGGCTTCAGCCAGGAGCTTGGAAATATGTACAAATATATTTACGAGCGATTGGGGAGCGTTTTCGTTCATTATTAATTGTTGACATCTGTCAGTCGTCATCGACCATGGATTATCCCGTCGAAGGCAACCCTTTATCTCCTGGTGTGACTGTGGAGGCTAATCCTTGACTTGAAGGTTCTTCCTCAGCGCGGGCATGTAAATATGCATGTGGATGGGTTGGTTTGTAGGTCTGCGTCGGTTCGGAGTAGTAGGACTCCTCACTGGTTTTCAACTCATGTGCCACTTGCTGCTTCCACCTGGGTCTATCAGCAGGCACGGATTCCCATGTTGCGGTGTTGATGTTGCAGGCTTTCATGTCCCGCCTAATTAGTCTAACAAGTCTTAGGAGAAGCTACCAGGCCAGATCAACGGAATTTTTCTCCCGGTCTGGTTGATGTAATCCAGAGGAATGGAAGGACCAGTACGTTTGGCACTAGGTCGACTGCAGTAGCTGTCAGGAAAGCGGTGACTTAATTATTAATTTACAACATTAAAACTAAACAGTTTGCGTTACTTTGGAATGAATGATTATTTCCACTTTTCACACAAACTTGCCTCACATCTTACAAACTGTCTAGGAATAGGTAACACAAATAATGTCAAGTATGGAAACTTGCATTTTGAGGTCACTGTGTAAAAAGTGTGCTGTTAAACGTCAGGAGCAAAATTTAACGGGAAGAGCATTCTTGGGAAAACTGCACTTGTTACGAAATCGCAGAGGTAAAAAAGGGCAATCAGTGGAAGAAAATGAAAGGCATTCTTTAAAATATATTGGGGGTAATTGAAAAGGCATACAAGGGGAAAGGGGCAGTTTTGAAACGGTATAGGGGTAAAAAGAAATACACTGCAAAACCGTGGTGTATTAAGTTAGCACCCTCGGTAACCATTGTCCTGGAATACTGAGAGTTCTAAATTTACGTTATAAATTTTGCAGGACAGAGAGTTTTGTTTCATAGAAGGTCCTCTCGTGATCTTATACACAAGTCCTATGAAGGCTTCCAATCAGAGGAGAACCTCTAAGAGAGTTCTTCGAGTTGTAAACAGTGTAGCTGAATTTCTTGAGACACTTTTCTCTGCAAATTTATACTCTTCTTTGATGTATGAAAACTCCTTTACATTGCTGTTTGGTTGGGTAATATGAAAAGTCAATGTTTTCCTGGACAATGAGGGCGCTGTTGTTGTGATGTCATCCAGGGAAGACGCAGTTCAGTGCAGAGGCTTTGCTGTTTAAATTGAGTGGGAACCCAGAATGTACCAAACATTTCTGAGGAAGGGATTAATAATCGCTGATTGCTTCACACAAACAGTAAAAGAAGAGAAAATTCAATCTAGCAAAATCTTCAAAAATGCTGGACTTTCTTCCAGGGATGATATCACAGCTTTGCTCATGAATATGGAAAACTCATCAGCACAAAAGCAAAAAACCAAAAAAACAAAAACAAAAAAACGCACTTCAATCCTTATTGGATACAAGAGTTGCAAGTTAGGTGAGACACAAAGGAACATTTTGAAAAGTGGTATTGAAACAAACTGATTGCAGCCACTCTTTAATTAAATACAAAGAATTGAATGCAACCCATCTGGATCCTGAAGATGCCCTATTTTAATGAACTATCCAATGTAGAGCTCGATTTGAAGATGGCAATGGAATTCAGGACTACTGATATGGGTGATCATCTTTGGGGAAAAATCCTCCAAAGCAACACGATTCCACACCAAAGTAGACCTGAGAATAAAAGATGGCTAAAGGGGCTGATGGTTTGCGTCTCTCAAATGCCATGGAGAATCGCACGTATTTTCTTCCAAAAGAGAAGATCGTAAATACACAGTGCCTCCAGTGGCGTAGTCAAGGGGGGGGGTTCCCCGACGGATTTTTGTCTGTTTCTGTTGTTTTGTTTTGGTTTGGTTTTCAGCAAAGAAAACTTCAAAGGTGAATAGGAAAGAAAGTATTCGGTACATTTATTTATTTATCAAATATCAGCACCAAAACCCTCAAGAAACAACGCCATCAAATAAAAGCAAGGATGGCGAGTAAGACTTTGGCTTTGTTTCCGCACGTAAATCAAGTGTAATGAGCCCAAGGTCGCTTTGCTTTTGAATTTGCCCCCTCCCCCACTAGCAAAAGCTGAATACGCTGCTGAGAACCTCACTTTTACACTGGCTCCTACCTCTTCTGGTGTCGGGACTATCAAGAGGAGTTTACTAAACTCCTAATAGGAACCGATCTCCTTTGGCCCTAATATCAACAGGTAAAACCACGCTTTTTACTCTCTGCTGAGTTCTATTAATAATCGCCGTGCGAAATGAAACATTTTTGAAATGTGAATGACCTGAAAAAAACCCTCCAATTTGAAGTTTTCTTCGAACAAGAACGGAGAATGCTTTTCAAAACGTTCTTATGCGGATTCTTTGACTTTATCAAAATCTTGACAGTGTTAACAGTGTTTTTTGACAGTTGATGGAAATTTGGTTTTCTTGGCGTCATACGAAAGAGGACATCATAATGAAACTGATGATGGTTACCACTTACCAAAACACTTGGTTTTCTTATTTTCTGGACAGCCGGTATAGTAAAGAAACCAGCTTTCGCCACTGAAAGGGGGCCATCGGCAAGCACTGCATTTTTGTATACTACACATTGGCTATGGGAGCATAGAGATATGCACAGAGAATCATGATTAATACATGTAGGTTACATATTGCTCGATGAATAATAGTTCGCAGTTCTTCACAAAAGTTTCTGTTCACCAAGTTGAACAAAAAAAATCTGACCTTTTCAATTGACATGGATCAGTGGCTTAGATGTTTGCTCAGTAATCTGAATGCAGGCGTGACTCATTTGTTTTCTCATTTTGTTTTCTCATTGTTTCAGATGATAAGATGGATATCATGAATATTTGGATGGATGCTTCATTGGAAGTATTTGACAATCAACAAATCAGAGTCTCCCAGAGCTAAATCTGCCTCTGTCGCTATGGCGCCCCCTTCATAAACCCACTCCCATCCTGGGTAAAGCGTGTTGCCATGCCAGCTGACAAATGTTGGACCACCATCCACTGGCGTGTTACTGTGCAGTAAGTTTGCTCCTAAAGTGTGCAGAGGTTTGGTGTAGACTGAGAAGAATCGATTGAGGTAGAAAGCCTTATGATATTTGTGGATACTCCCGAAATACTCTGCGTATCCAGATTTTGCTGCCAGATTCTCTATCTCCATCGTGGCAAAAAGCCCCAGTCCCTGTCCCCTCTTCTCCTTATCGATGCATATGCTCTCACCGTACACCGCCCTCTGTCTGTTTGTGACAGGGATGAGTCGGACATGACCGACCAGCGTGCCCTCTTTACTTGTGCCGTCTGAGTACTCGACCAGGCCGTAGGAACACGGCGCAACGTTGAGTTCCTGTTTGGCGAGTTGCGGTAGAATTTCCGCCTTACAATGCGGCCACTCGTCTTTCAGGATCTTGATGCAAGCAGGGATGAGATCCGGTATGGAGCACAACGGTTTCCAGCAATATGAAAGCGCCATTTGGATGTTTACCAAACCTTGTAGAGCTAGCATGTAGCTGAAAATCAATCAATCAATTTCATTTTATTTCAAAAATAGGACAAAATATTGATATATAGTATGCAGCGGAATGCATGAAGGATCCCATGAGGATACAATACAACCCCATCTCACTTGATCGGTTCCCGCCCCACTCCATGTTATTCCCAGCAAGAAGGGGGTGTACGTGGTTTCGGGGAAGCGCGGAATGGTTTGGATTATTCTTCGAATGCTGTATAGATGGCTCGTTTTTGCATTTCCTATGTCCTGCCTGTATGCGAAGCACAGATGGACGCATGCGCAGGAAACAACAAAGGTCTTATTGTGTATGCCATGACCCATTCACCTGATCAAAATCTGGTAAGTTTGACATTGCAATTGCCGTCCGCGCGGGACATTTCTGCGACATAATAAAAAAAAGTAATTCGGTCGCATTTTTTTCAAGTACGGATACGGAGGGCCTGACGTTTCTCAAAGGCAAAATGACAAGACAAACAAGCATACAGGAAATCAACCCAGCATGGACGGATAAAGGAAAGGTGAACAAGCTCTTGGCTGGATAAAGGGGCAAGGATTCGTGAAAGGCATGGTTGAGCAACAAAGGGATATAAGGTGGGGAGAGATCAAAGAAAAAGACAAAGGAACAAATCTTTTATAAAAACTTAATTTTAGTTTACAAACAACCCACGATCAACACTTGACAGTTTGGACAGTTTACCGGGAACGGATTTAATTTTGTCACTCAACAGCAGTCGTCAGTCTCATCCCCCGCAAAAAAGTCCAATATGAAGAGGGCTAAAATGTACAGTCCAGTCTAGCATTGGGAATGGTTACTATCCCCCATGCCTGGACTTTGCAGTCTTTACAAATATATGGTGCACTCCCGATATTTTTGGGCATAAAAAGCGGCAAATTCAGATACTGTCCAGAGAATCCAGTAAATAATTCTGTCCATGTTTGTAACACGGACCAATTAAGAGACCTTTTTACTCCCCAAGTCCCATCAAAACCACAGTGCTACATGCCACGATCTGCCGCAGCCTAAGAATCACCATTCCAATTCCTTAACTTTTACAGGCTAGAGTCCAATCTCTCATTACTTTCGTACGTAGTGGCTAATTAAACAATCCACGTGGGTGCATGCAGCGTGAGTGCAGCAGATAAGCAATATTGTTCAATGGAAAAAATATATTTCGAAGGTCAGCTGAGGTTGTGATCATGATGAATAAACCATCCCCATTTTTGTGCACGGTACGGCCACAAAGTGTTTCATGCGTGTTAAGCTACTTTGCATATCAGACCGTCTGCTTGAGGTCACTGTTGGCCCTTTATTTTTGCATTGTAAATTGTGCATTGACTGCAGATTATATTGCAGATTATATTGGCCATGTCCAGTATCTCACTTTTGCCACCCCCATTTAGCAGCGGCCTTGCCAGACGGCAAGCTCCGTACACTCGGTTAATGACCGTTTACCAAGGCTTCATACCAAATGGACCGCTGGGTTTTGTTACAATTCCAAAGGCAGTACACAACCACGCGGTGTCCATTATACATGCAGTCCGCTAGGTGTTAGGCATCCGTTGCCACCACTGATCGATGTTTTATCATTAAGTGTTTAATACAAAAAAAATCTCAAAAACGCGTTTTCCTGAAGTTTTCCTCCATTATGCTCATCCTAATGCTATAAAAGGTCTTCAGAATACGGTATTGTGCTCATGTTTCGGCTTTGTTTTGGCGCTTTGTACGCGAGTCTGATGAGTATTGAAAATGTGCAGGTGCCAATGTTTGTTGATTCTCCTTCCATAAAGGCAGAGATAAATGGGATCGCCAAAGCGTAAATAATTCAAGGTGGCGTTTGCAGACGATCAAGGAGTCCCCAAATTTGAGGTGGAGGAAGTGCAGAGAATTATATGCATTGTGATTAGTCTGATGGAAAACTGCTAACTTCGTTATCACTCTGAATTGGTGGCTACTTCAATCAAACTTAATTGATTTGAAGCAATCCGACTAAAAGACCTGGGAATTTTGACAAGTTACCAATCACTGGACCAAAAAATAAAAAGGGAAACACAGTAGAAACATGTTAACTAATTTAGACTCCACTTTGCGTTAATTGTAGGCATGTAACCATTTAAAATTAAACATCCTTTTAGAAATGAGCGTGTTTCGGTGTTCAGAAGTGTTAAAACCAGACAGACGTGTTTCTGTGTCTTGTTATTAACACCCAATTAAGTGTGTCATAAAAACATTAACACGTATTTGTAGAAAAATAAACACCACAAGTTCACAACGTGTTTATCTTTGGCTAATTAACACCATAACACGTTCATAAAGTGTTGCTGGGAACACTCTAAAAAGGATCAGTCGAATTTGACTAGAATTCAGTAAAATTTGACTAGCTCTTCTGGGTCAGCTGGGTGCAAATGCAGATTAGTCAACCTGGCAAATTTTTTTCTGTCAGTTTTTTCTGTCAGGAAACATTTTGACTACGTTGTGTTAAGAGTGAAGGTGTTCCAAAGGCGTCAACACTGCCAAAATTTGGGTGTTAAATTTCACTCCCCTGGTGTTATCAGAGGACTACACTAATTAACGCTTTTTCATTGATATTAAACAATGGGTGTAATATGGTATAACTGTTGACACCCTCTAGTGTATTGTAGAACTTACTGGTGTGCAAAGTGACACTAGCGCTGTTAAAGTAACACCTTGTGGTGTGGTCATCTGCTTTTACAGTACAGTCATCCGGTACGTTATTTTTATTTAAGCAGGACAGCTAAACGTTTGTTTCCCCATCCACCAAACAATCCTGGATTCATATTCTGAATAAAATCCTTCAAGTTGATGGCAAAAAAACGAGCGTCTTCATTCAAGTTCGAAAGGCACAAAAAAGACGTGGTTCTTACCTTGCAGATGAGTGCTAGCTCTTCTGTCTTCGATGATTCCAGTCCAGAAAGCTGCGTTTAGACGGCCGGTCCCTGGTCGCGCAGCAAGGTCAGTTGACCGGTAGTGGACAAATAAGGCACGCAGTATTCTTACTGAAAGGCGCAATAGTCACCTGACCTCCGTGAAATCGCAAAGCAGGGGAGACTGGACACTATTTCAATGGCGGAGCTGTTTCAGGGGTGTAGCCCACTAAACCAGATGATAATTTCTACCCAGTCCACTGGCATGAAAAGAGCACCACACTTTTTTTAAGGAGATTGGCTGGCCAGAAAATTGGTGAGATTATCCAGGATCACATGGGCTTCCTTCTGAAGGCAGAACGGTCGTAAATGGTCGTAAGTGCCCTAGAAAGTAGAGGAATGCTATCTTAAAACGACTACATGCCGACTTCAGAACTATCCCCTTTCGAGGGATGATTTTTTAAAGAAAAATTAACAACTAAATTAGATATCCCACAAAAACATGAGAAGAAATGGAAAGATTAAGGAGAAAACAATTAGTTATTTTTTTTGTTTGAGCCTCTCCAGCGATATTGGCATACATGTTATTAATCCCCGAACAATGCCGATCTTACAATGTTTTCACTGGGGCTTGAATTGGTGGAAGGCATCTTTGAGCGGACAGTAAGTTGCTGTACGCAGCTTGAATTCCCACAGCAGTGGTGCGACATCGGTAAAGGCAGAAAGTGTAGAAAGTACGCTCGTGAAAAGAGGCATAGGAGCGCAGACAGAGGTAAGTGCACTTTAATTTTAAAAAATTGTTGAAGTTGAATGTTAATCCAGGATACGTTTTCACGCTCAAATTTGAAAGGCCACGATTGGTCAATGACAACATGAGACGTTTATTGCCATATACAACAAATGGCCGAAGAAGGTGGAAATCTTTGGTCGCAAAATAAAAATAAAATTTTAGCGTTTTTGAGCACAAATCAATGCAACATTGAGGTTCAGTGCCGCATATTTTATAACACTTTTGCTCACAAAAAGGTAAATAAGTATAAACAAAACCGAATGGGCCTTTAAAACACGGAACAAATAGCCAAAAAAAGACAAAGTTTAATTTAAAGAGAGCTGCAATGACCAAGATTTATAACATACAGAGCGTATTTATATCAAACGGTCCCTTTAAATGTGCATGGGTTTCAAGGAAACATTTGGTAAGAACGTACATATACTATATACAAAAACCACCTTAATAATATCAGTACAGTACACTGTTCTATCTGCTTTTATCTCCTTAATCCACGACAAACAATACTCAAGGGTAGTGGTTGGCGAATTGATAATTGTTCTACTCCCACTGAACCAGTAGATATTATGCAACTTATATTTGGAATGCATTAGCGTGTGATGCCTGTCGTTAGAATGACTCGATGTCTGAAAGGTCTCAACCTCGAGACTAAGTTAAAGCAAGGGAAGTTTTTTTCCTCTCCAATAACATCAGAATTCCATTTGTCGTTTAAGGCTTGAATACTGAAGCATTTGAGCTCTGTACTATGTTAGAAATGCCAAACTAGTAATACAATCTCAGCAAATACGATGATGCGAGTGTGTGGGCTGTTGCTTTTTCGCTAAATCGTAAAGTGGGGTAACTTTGGCACAAGCCACACCCCTTTGTTGTAGTCGTCATATATAGAGGGATCCCAATACGACGCTTTTAGCGTCGATCTGCGCACTTTTTCGTTTGAAAGCGAGGCTGTATGTGTTAGCTTCAATTCTTAATACGATCAGACGATTGAAAGTAAGGAGTTAAGACACAAAATGCATAAAGGTATGTTAAATTCAGTCTTTTCAAGCTGCAAATATTTGCGGAAAAGTCTTTCAGGATGACTCCACACGAAAATCAAAAGAAAAAATAAGGACAATCGACCGCGAACTAACGTACCTGCGATGGTCGTGTATCTTGTGCAGTGGGCTTGGTTTAAACACTTATGAACCGGATACTCCATGTACTGTGTGGATTCCGCGGGCGCGCGCGAGGAAGTTCAACACAGAGAGCTTCGGTTTCGATGCAGATATGCGCAGACGGCGCTGATGTGAAATCCCTCTATTGGCAACGCGCTATAAATGACATAAGATTCTCTAAAATGATTCAATGACAGCAATGTTATAATTAAATACTGCTAGAGGCTTGACCTGAAGAGTTTTTACGTGTAAAACTTCGTTAGAGTCCTTTCTTAGGTTTTTCAATAAACTCTAGCAACCTGTCAAAGTTGCCCTGAACCACGAAGTAACTTTGGCAGCACTTAATTAAACTCCAACTCACAATTTAAAAAAGTAGATGGGTGTCTGTTATTACTAGATTAGACTTAATGCTTCACATGACCAAAAGAGTGATCAATAATGAAAAGTAATTTCTGTTTTGGGCAGTAGAAACGATTAGGATTTTAACGGGCCATAGTTACCCCGGTTGATGGTATGTGCGCGGGGGATGTACATCATAACTCTCTAAACGTACGGTATTGTGGCGGGCAACCGACACTTTTTTGTGGCGAACCAGCAGACTGGCCTGATCAGAGATGGAATTGACCTGGCCTAACCACACCAATATATTTATTTAACCTTACGCAAGAATGAGTGGCTATCCAAACGCAATGGGGGATATCAGTTAACGAACGGTGGACTATGCCTCAGGGGGCTGTTCGTTTGGTGGAGGTTTACCACCGCTCTGTGATTAGGTAATTGATCCCAATGCCAATAAAGATTACAATAAATGTCAATAAGTGATACAGGACTGAACTAAATCTCACGGTGACCAGTGATTTCTAAGGCAATTATATGATTGGTTTATTCAATGTCAATGCTCTGTTATCCGTTATATACAACAGCAATTAACTATATACAAAATCATCCTCACGGGGAGGTAGTCCTACGTGGTCAACTGCACCACGAACGTGGTTGATCAGCCTTATCCTTAATCTACACCAGAATAACCCTCACGGTGATCAGGGTAAACCTCACAGCGATCAGGATAA
>NW_019091459.1:208156-241838 GCF_001949145.1 Acanthaster planci
AGTGATCAGGGTAGCCCTCAAGTCTAAATAAAAAATCTACTGATGGCTTATAACTGATAAGTCTTGACCACACAAGCTAATGCAATCTTCATAATTATACAACACAGCAGGGTAGACTTATACAACAATAATCTATACTGCCTTACGAAGCAACACAGTTCCCAAACTGCAACAAGGTTTAAGGTGACTTAAATAACCCTCACCCACTTCAAGTTATTACAAAATAGCACAGGTAAGTTGATTAAGAAAGCGATTATAATAGTCCTCACCAGACTGTAACGGAAACCTGCACCCAGTAAACCTCAACGAGGAAAGCAAGCTCCCAGACCAGGACCGCAACCAACCGTCGCTATGCCAACAAGCAGGGAACAACGGCACACAATCCTTCCAGTCTAAGCTTCGCTAATTCCCCAATTAACTGGTTCACACGGGTTCCCTAATCCTATAATCTACCACTTCTTAAATAAACGAGACTGTCTAACAATCCCCCAGTCTTCAAAGAGATCTGATATAATCGGCAGCTCCGGCAACTGAGAAAAAGCACCACACTAACTGATCGCACTAGGTACACTTGAGGTAGATCCCCAACCATCAGCGGTCGTACGTCAGATTTACACTCGGAACTCACAACACAACACAACTCCACAGAGCTCTCGTTAGCACGCTGCCATCTTGAGAAGTCCTGGCAACCCACGCAGCCAGCGCCCAGACGTAAGGTAATGCGCGCCTCTGATTGGTTGCTGCGGCATGTTTAATGCATGAATTAGACGTGCCTGAATTATTAATGACCCAGACTAAACACAAGTCTGCGCAGCTACCCTGTTTCGCCACAGTATTTAGTTACACAAACAGAAATGTACCAGAGCCAAAAACAATATTCAGGCTTTTGGTAAGACATGCTTTATTGACACAAAAGCCAATTACAAAATCTTGTAAAAATATCAAGCATTTACAAATACAGCTTGTTAACTTTGAGAGCCAGGGATTGAAATCCCCTCAACATTTTTTTCCGACATCGCCGCAATGCATTTCTTTCAGAGGTTGAGCCTTTATTAAGAGTTTTAGAGCAACTCTTTGAAGTCGTTTTTTTACACAATTGTGCAAAACTCGGACAACTCTTGCGGCGCGCAAGAAGTGCTCAGCCAAAAATGTATACTTTTCTACTGAGGTGCTCAATGCACGCGTACTGGCATGCACACATGTAGCCTTGAACTTCTAATGACCGTAACAAAACCATATAATTTCACAGTTTGTAATGGTAAGGAGTGTCTGTTTTAGTTTTGCTCACGATGCTTGACATTGATATGACATTCATAATCATTATCACAAAAGCTTTCACAATTTCAGGGGGCCAATACTCCCCTCTACCTCGATTTAAACTTCTTCATTTTTCATATTCCAACGAAAAATGTCAGGTTATTTTATAACATTCGTGCCTCTTTCACTTATGGTGCTGGTTTATAATATTCGTCATGACGTGTAGGCTGTCACTTTTTTTTCATTGAGAGTGTCACGTGTGTTACCAAATGAAGTAGCCTAGATGTAACATTAAATATCAAATCATCACCTTCTCTCTGGCGTTTATTGTATCGTGTTCAAATAGTTTTGACTCGAATTCATTCCAGCTAAATACCTGACTCACCTAATACTAGGACTTAACTTCACCTAATGGTTCGACTCAGATCGAGTCACTGGGTTAAAATGACTCGATTTCACTTGAGTCATAAAATTTAATGACTCATAAAAACTCTCCACACTACCGTCAAAAGGTCCGACGTACATGCACGTGTTATGACACACGATGGTGCATGCAGTGTGGGAAAAGTATGCCTTAGTTGCATTATTGTCTCGTGCACAGAGGGGTCAATACTTGAGGTGTTTAACAAGCAACACACCCGAGTCTCCTTTAGTTAAGTCTACCTCTGTTGCTATGGCGCCCCCTTCATAAACCCACTCCCGTCCTGGGTACAGGGTGTCGCCATGCCCGCTTACAAACGCTTGACTATCGTCCACTGACGTATTAGTGTGTATTACGTTTGTTCCTAGAGTGTGCAAAGGCTTTTCACATACAGAGAAAAATCGACTCTGATGGAAAGCTTTGTCGTGCTGATGAACGCCCACGTAATACTCGCTGAATCCGTATTTGTGCGCCATTTCTCCGCTTCCACTTGGGCAAACAGACCGAGACCCGTCCTCCTCTTTCCCTTATCGATGCATTTGCTCTCATCGTACACCGCCCTCTGTCTGTTTGTGACAGAGACGAGTTGGACATGACCGACCAGCTTGCCCTCTTTGCTTGTGCCGTCTGACTACTCTACCAGGCCGTACGAACACGGCGCAATGCTGAGTTCCTGTTTGGCGAGTTGTGGAAGAATTTCTGCGTTACAGTGTGGCCACTCGTCCTCCACGATCTAGATGCAAGCAGGGGTGAGATCCGGAATGGAGGGCAACGGTTTCCAAGAGAAAGAAAGCACCATTTTGACGTCCACCGATCTTTGCTGTTAGCGACCCGATATCGTTGGAATGACTGACCAGGAAAAGCCTGAAAGCAATTCACTTTTAAACTCTGTTATCAAAAAATTTCCAAATCAGAGGGAAAAAGTTACACATGCACACGAACATTACGCTGTGCTTTTAGCAGCTTTTCTTACTATCCCTGGCTTTGTAATTCAATTTATCAATTTGGATGTATGCATACGTTGTTCATGTGTTTGTTTAATTTTCCAAAGAAATAAATAAAAATACATCAAAAGCATGGTAGCTGCTAGATTTTGAGGGATTTAACAGCAGCTAGAAGTGAAATTAATTACCTCTGTTGCTACGCAATGATTTCCTGCCATGAACTGTGAGTCTTTTTTCGAAACGGAAATATTCTGAGAAAAATAAAATTATGATTCAAACCCTAGTTCCTCCAAGAAGCTGTGACTCGTCTCTAGCTAGTGATGGTCTGGGAGTTCCCTGATTTAATCAGTTCAAATTTTTTAAACAAGCAAATTGTTTATCACCATAAACATTAGCAGATGCACAAAAATTGTGACAAATCAAGACTACAGCGGTGGTGTAAGAGATAATACATACAGATTTTACTAAGAAAAATTCTCAGTGCTGACATCTTTACCAGGGAAGAGCGTGACCTTCTGAATCTCTCTCTTTTTTCCCCGTGTGAAATTGTTATAAACTATGACAATAAAAGCGTCTGATTTTATACAAAGCAGTCTCCAGTAACATTTACCCTTTATTGTAATTCTATAATTTGAGGCCTAAGAATCTTGGTAATCTGAAAAGTCTGATGATTTGCCAAAGATTGTTTCGTTTCGTAAATTGTATTTTGAGAACGGCATTTTTCTCAATGTAGGGAGGTTCCAAGTGATGAAACTGGAAATACAATTTTGCGATTTTGTAATTACCCGTTTTAACTTGCTTTCATTTTGTCGATTATCTTTGGTAACAAAATTGTATACATTGTGCTCATTTTTACTACCGCAGTGTCGTCGCTGTTGGAGTTAACCAAAACACTCACTGGAAGTCACACACAACAAACGAACTTCAACTTATTTGAATGTTGTACGTGTAGTTCACGATAGTTTAAATTTTAAATATGACACATTATCTGGAGTTTTATTTATCAATATTATTTATTATTTTTCCAATTTTGCCGTCCAAAATTCCTGTAGTCAAATATACAGTCCTGCTCACTGAGTTGAATTATTTAGCAGGCATGTTTTGTATGTGTTATATATGGCACGAACTCCACTCCCCACGCTCGAAAACGGCCAACCCTTCCACATCAACATTGGTCTCAATAATTTGAAACAAGTGGTACTTTACTACCCAATTTATGTTGAGTGGTTGGATTTGCCAGTTAATTCTGCTTTTAAGGTGAGCATTTTATCACTTCTCCTCATATTTTCTTGATTGTTATTTGTAAAAAGACAAAACTATGCGATTACATTACCTAAATATAGCAAATGCAACGCGTTTTTAAGCGTTCAGTGCAATATACTCGGCGTCTTTAATAACTACCTAGTTCAGTTGATGGTTTGCTGATTTTCTACCGAAATTATACGCAATACATAAGACATTGAATGATAGAAGATCAGATTGTATGTAATGCCCAGAAGTACTTTTTGTATTTTGATTTCGTGCATAAAATTTCTACAATAAAACAACGTTCTCAACTAATTGATGTACCATTTTACCCTGATTATTTCATATTCTAAGTTTGTTTTTTTTTCAATGTAGAAAATGGCACAAAATTCTTCCAACTTTTTCATAAGTTGATGCGTGTGACAATATCTCTGTACCGATAAAGTGGTGATAGAAGCCATGACATAATGGAGAAATTCAAATAACAAGAATCAGTTATAGTTATCAGTAAAAAACGGAAAAGAAAGATAACTTCCGCGGTTATCCATGACCAGCAAGTGTTTTCAGAAATCCACACCTTTAAACTGGACTACTTCACCCTGTACTTACGAAACTGTTTTGGCGAGCACAACCCTTGGAAGAATTTGATGAAACACAAACTTGAAGACATAGGCCCATGCAGTTGAGACTGCATTGTTACCTTTCAACAGAATTTTTCACTACACGATGAAGAAGTAAATCGAAGATGCTGAGAAAGTGGCAGAGACTTTGGTAAACTGCTTCATGCTTCATGAAGTATCACGAAAAAAAAACGAGTTGGCTATAGACGACTAATCCAAGTAACCAGCCAAACTGACACACATAACAACCAGCCAAAGGAGCGCCCGCTCGTGACCAGTGTTGTTACCATCGTCGTCAACCTCATCATCACGTCGACAGGCGTCCTCTGTTGAGTTGTGGTAGTTGCAACCCTTTTCGCCACAGAAACAAATGCCGCCCTCTACCGTCAAGTCGTCAGGTGCAATGACTGGTACGAGTTCCTCCAGCCAGAAAGCCGCGTCTTCGTCACAGTAGCACTTGTTGTCGGGGACTCGTGCTGTGTCGTTGAGGAATGCTTGTGGCGGGGGACCGCACAATCGCGCCACACCTCTCTGCGACTCTCCTGGTAAACAGAGAGGAAGAGAGCGACCCATGTCGAAGGTTATTTAATCAGGAAATCCAAATCTGTCGATAAATGCCGTTTTTCTCTAAATCTTTGTGCACGTCAACTTGATTGAATTAATGAATATCCGGTCACACAAGTTGTGTTCTATTTTCAATTTTCCTATTCCGTATACTCGAAGTGCGACCGACAGTTTGGTTCATTTTATTCACGAGTTTCCAATAGCAATAAGCGGTTATTCCATCACCTGGAGCTGAGCATGTATACAAACCAGTGGCGCACCTGGGGATGGGGCACGAGGGGGGGGGGGCTTGAGCCCCTTGAAGGGTTTTTGTATAGCCGTAAATCTCAGTCCCCTTTGGCCCATCCTGGTGGGGGGAGGCGTACTTGAGTATCGTGAGCTATTTTTTGGAACTTATAAATTCCAGTCCAAGTCCCCCTCCCGCCCCCTGCCCCCTCACCCAACGACAAATCCTGGGTTCCTATCGCCACTGGTACAAATTCAAGTACGCATGAAACTGATAGCATTATCATGCTGATAAGATTTGCATATTGGAATCATGACGAGACAGCATCTCCTGTCTGCTCATTTGAACAGCAATTTATAGATCGGTTACATCCCGTCGTGTTGGATATAAACGTGAATCAATTCGGGATCCTACGTGATATATCTGAGATATGCTTTGGCTTGGCGCCCTATTGTGTCTGTCTACTGTTACTGTTAGTTGTGAAATCCCGACTTGACGAATCTGTCAACCGTTTGTACACAGGGAATCGGCTAATATACCAAACACGGTAGCAGCAAATAATTGCTGAATTTGTGTTTACATCGTTACCTGCATAATAATAAACGAGTCTTGCAAGCCTTACGAAATATGTTTCGTGGAAATTCCCGGTCTGACTATATTGTGATTGGTCGAATTCCATGAAATTATGTAAGATCGTGTCGTTTATATGCAATTATAAATAACTATACATATCACCGACGGGGGGTCTGATTGGCTTTTCCGTCAAGTCGGACTTTGTATACGTTGTTCAATCTTTGACTTTGACGCCGGATATCGCGGAAAGGCTATCAAATGAGGGCACTTTTAATATAAGTAGTTATGTGAGCCGCCGAGCGCGAAGTAGACGGAAAAGGAAGCCACACAGAACGACTTGCGTCATAATTATGCACAAACTATGCTCAGAAAGTGTACAGTACGTACTCTATGCGTCCTGAGTATAATATGCATATGACGCACGGCGTTCTACGTGGCTTCCTCTCCCGTCTATCCATGCAGGAAGGAATTCCTTCCTCCGTGGTCTATCCAAGCGGCGACCGTACACTGAGTACAGTGAGGGGATGGCTGACTACAAAAGAGCAACGTAACGTAAGTCCGACTTGATTCAAGTCTATAGTGGATGCCGTAAACGCTTTTTCCCTGTGGGTAGTATCCCCACTCTCCCTGTCAAAGGTGAATTTTGGGTGGTTCAATATTGATTTAGTGCTCATGATATTCTGCCTTTTATACAGTTAATTATGGAAGTACATGTGTACCTTTGTGCTTTCTCGATAGCTTTGCGTGCGACAACGATGAGAAATTTGTTTTAAAGTTGCCGTTTGGTGCCGATTGTTTGGTTAAGTTGTTGGTTGCTGTTGAACTTGAAGGCACTGCTGCTGTTGGTTGATGTTGTTGTTGTTGCTTGATATTATTTTTGTTTGTTGATGTTGTTTTTTGTTCTTGTTGTTGTTATTGTTGTTGTTGGTCGTTATTGTTATTTATTTGTTGTTGTTATGGTTGGTGTTGTTTATTGTTGTTCGTTGTTGCTGCTAATAATATTGTTTTTCTTGTTGTCGTCATTGTGTTTGTCGCTTGGTTTAGCTCATTTTTCGAAATCTGGAATTAGGAAGTTTTATAGGCAGCATTTCTGGAGCTGATACTGACCGTGTTCTGTCCTTTATCATGCATATTGTTGACTGCCTTTCTGTGTCATTTTGTTTTTGTCTGTTGGTGAGGGGCGTTTTACGCGTTACGTACAATGGTTAATAAATAAAAGGGAATCGCTATGGGGCTGCAAGTACAATATAGCCCTAGTGTATGAACTTTTGAAAACAGCCAAAAAGCAGAAAGTTATGCCTGTAAATCAGGTAAAACAGTAAAAAACAAACGATGTAACGATGCTAATCTCAACGTCCCACTTCAAGATCAAGATACATTGGTTTGTACCGTTTGGTCTCGTCATAACTCCTTCAAAAGTCAGGCATTGGGTAGTTCCCTCTAGGCATTCTAAGAGCAGCTCCTTCCCAGGGTTATCGCAATCTACCGTTGACTCTGGCAAGTCCTCCATATCAACGCATTCATAACACTGCAGTGATCCGACTGGTGACAGGGATGGGAAAACAGGAACAGAGAGGGGAAAAAATAGAACTTTGTTGGCGTTATGCAAAGCTCTGTATTGAAAAATTATATACTTCGGGCCACTCCTACATCTCCTTTCTAAAGGCTAACTAGCGTATAAGCACAGTTAATTATTAAGCTCTACAGCGCCACCAACGACGTAATAAAACATTGTATGATTCCTTGCAATGAAATTCATTCAAATTACAATTTTTTGTCCTCTATGACGCGTTTTTGTGTTATGTGTGTGTCAAATAATGAACTTTACTCGAAAGAGTTGCGATTGACAAGTCGACCATAATACCGACTGGAAAATGAGGTTCACGTTTTTATTTTGGGAACCTGAGAATAAAAATGAAAGAAAAGCGAAAATGCACCCTTGGGTCTTTTAGGGTAAGATAATTTTGTTTTTTAATTATTCAGCTTTAATGTGTTAATTTTTTCATTTCCTGAATTTGTTCTTTTAATTTTGTTAGATCTGGGCCTTAATTGATTTCGTGTTTATTCACCAGTGTTAAGTTTCCAGCTTACTTTCCTGAAATGCACTTACAGATAAATTACTTGAGTAAAGAGGAATTATTACAATTAGACCTACCTTCAAGAATACACGTAGCCAGGACTACTCCATAGAAAAGAGGCCATGTGTAGCGCAAATCTACAGGAAAAAAATTGAGTAACAATTTTTTCCTCTAAGGGGGCACTAGATTTGAATTATGAGAAGTCAGTCATGCAACAATGAGAGTGAACCATTAAGGAAAACAGGCAGACGCAAACATGTCATGATTAACAGCACGAAAGCAACATTGATTAGGGGGGGTGGCGTAATCATCTTTCTTCTTTTCGTTTTTGGAGTGTTGATCCTATCATGCTACTCACCCTGATCAACCGTGTGGTAGTAAAGTGATAGTAACCCCCTTTCAAAGGATCTATAGTAGTAATGCATACAGGAGTGCAAGAAAACGGTAGTGACCAGATTTTCCTACTGAATCGGACGTCATGTCCAGCAAGCCTGGGGAGGGACATTCAAGTTGCCCCGATGGAGATTCTGTGGCATTTTAAAAAGGATTTGGAAGCACTGGAAATTGGGAAGTGGCATTATCCCGAATGACAGAATTTGTTTAATGTTGGAAAGATTGAGTAGTCGTTTTAAGAATAATTCCATTTTGCCCCACCCCGACTTAAGACTTCGATACGCCACTGCTGTGCGTCCATGGTCCAACATCTGTGGCTTACACATTGGGTCGTATGAATAAAAAGTAGCATTTGTTTTTACTACAATTTTTGAAGCATTTATTCGTGTTAGTATGAATTATAATGAAGCAAACGCTTTTACTTTAAGGAACTGCTAAAAAGTAAAAGTATTTACTTTTCACTCTTTAAGCTTGTGCTTGACAATAAGCAGTTGCTTCATTTTGTAGGAATAAAAATGAGTAAGTTCTACAGAACTGAGGTATTTACTTGACATTTTTCAAGACTGGGTCAGGGTAAGCTTGAAAACGAGGAGCATTTACGAATGTTCAAAATGGCAGCGTTCATGAATGTCATTCGAAAGGAAAAGCTGTCTGCCTTTAGAATGGAATCTCAAGAAACCAGATGCAGGCAGTTGTACCGATTTGAGAGTGGCAAAGGGGTTTTCTTCATTAAGGTTTCAGCGATCCAAATTACTGCCATCGTGTTTATCTGCCATGCTGATGAGGTCTCAAGATACAGCACCAAGCTGCACTGTGTGTGTCTGTACGTGCAGACAATGCAAGCCCTATTGTGCAAAACCATTTTGATGTGCATTCAGCCACAAGCATAAATCGTTTACTAATATTAAACTAGGAGATGCTGAACAGTGAAAGAAACGTTTTATTCATACAAATTCAAGCAATTGCTTATTCTTAATGCTTTTACCTCTCAGTAAATGCTTTTACTGCTTGCTTGAACTTCATAGCATTTGTTAGTTTTTATTCATACGACCCAATACTTAGCGTCTGTGGTAGGCCTTTTCATAACCACTATTTTCCAACTTGAGATGTACTGCATTTATTAGAAGAAGATCTCGCCACACCTGGGTAGGTCTTATGTGCAAAACACACGTATACCGTATAGCCATAGGTTGGAAGAAAATGTAAAAATTAAACAAGAAGTTACCCATTGTGTTTGCGTGAATCCAAACTTTACAGAGCTCTCACCTGGCGTCGTAAGGTCCAGAGATCTCAGAATAATGTAATTAAAAACGTACAATAATTGCAACAGGAAGGGGCCAGCAAGCAATAACTTGATGTGTCAAACAAAATGTCGCCTGTTGCACTGCGTACACGGAGGGTGAAATGGACAAACACTGACAGAAATATTGGAATTTGCCCGAGTTTTGTTTGCACAGACCATAGACTCTGATAAGCAATCCACCTTGATGACTGCAGACTATTTGAAGTGAAACAACGTGTCTACAGCCCTGTTACAACCAATGTAAACGTGCACAAATCGAGGGCATCACTGGGGTATATGGACTTCATGCCAAACAGGGGGATCAGAGGATCCATACCTCCACCCAAAAATATTTGTTTGAAAACAATAGAAAAGGGGGGGAATGAAAAGAACTGAAATGAAAGGGTTCTTTGAAAAAAAAAAGAGATGAAAGTCACGTACCTGCTCGATGATACCTGGAAATAGACAACATATGATGGTGTAACTGTCATCCCCCCCCAAAAAAAATCCAAGTGACTCCCATACTGACCCGGTATAGTACACAAGGTCATTTGTTGCTTGAACAGATTTTGGACTGACAGACATGAAGAAATATATCGGTTTATTATTATCAATATTTGTATTAGTGCCCAGACTTAACAAGCGCGCCCTGATCCGAACCGCGCGCACTGTCATTCACAGGGGCGTAGCAACAGCGGGGGGGGGTGCCCCAATGTTTAAATCTAGTCAGCAATTAGAGCTCCGGTGAGCAAATGAATCCAAAATTTACTGCGCAAACGATATACGTTGGCCATCTGCATTCCCCCAGAAGCGTGAAATGTGGCGGAGCACAGATCACTTGTGAAATTTATACACAGCATGAGGTTGTCGAACAATTAAGTTACACCATCCGTTTTTCTATTCTTAGAAAATCGTTTCACACGATAAAATCTAAAATGAAACTTATACTTCAATTAAAAACATGTCGAAAAGTGTGACATACTTGTACATAGGTGTTTTCTACCTTGGATGACGGTACACGAGAATTTTGTCTCGTAATTNCGTCTTGTTGTATAAAACCTAAAAGCAAAAGGTCACGCAGCGAGATTCTGGTCCGACGATGGGATTTTGCATTGAGTCGTCCTATCACGTTCTAAATCATCTCATGTTGGAATTCTTTGTCCTCTTCAAGTAATATTTCAGTCACCTGGAGATGGGCACAACCCGAATTTGATGACCTTTCACTTCCGGCAATATCGTTCGTAGGTCTCCTTGTTCATGTGTGTTTGTTGTCAAAACTTGCTGACGTGAAAACGAGATTGTACAACGTTGCAAATACCTACCTGGAATCGATAGGTTCCAGACTCCTTTGAGTTGACATGACTTAGTTCTTGTCAGCAAATTTAAAGGTAAACATTAAAATCTTTCATTGAAGAAGGTACTTTAAGCTATGAAATTCAAACATACATCAACATCAAATAGTTTGAGCTGTTTTAGTAGTTTCACTTTTACCGATGGCATGAAGATTCATTCTGTAAAGTTCATCTTCGTACGAGACCACGTACGGTATACAAGAGGAAATAATGTTGGCCACATTTAGCGACTACAGGACTGCTTTTTACATCTCGCTTTAGTTCATGAATACGGGAATTGTGCTGGCATCAAAAACCGAACGTTTATTTTTATCCCTTTTCACTGCCACAAAGGAAATGGGGAGTAGAAGTAACATTGGAAGAAAACTTTAATCAAGAGACTTGAATGGAGTCTACTAGCCGATTGGGAACCCCCCCCCCAATTGTCTTCCAGCCTCGTCCTCAACCTTCAGTTATTTTAGCTTTCAACGTTCGCTTGTTGTCAAGCGCCCGAACATGGCGCTGGGAAGGGCTGATGGCCCTGCACAAATATAGATTTTGGTGAAGGAAATACGTCACACGGGGTCACCGCCGACGACGCACAGAGCATTATAAATTTCTGCCAGTCGCGTGAGCTCGCCCAGTGCCCTACACAAGCGATATTTTGTTATTTTTCTTCCGCGTTACTGAAAATACCCTCACTACGTTTTATTTTTTCATCCAATATTGATCAAGATAACCAGTGAACCACTAAAAACTGAAAGCAAAATGAAAGAGGACATGTCAAACATCTGTTTTCTGTCCAGCCTGGACACCTAAGATAGTTGTGAGTGTTTTTAAAATGATTTTAAAATAACAAGGATTTATCATTGGTGTCTATGGAAATTTACTTTTACGGGGGCAACCCGGCCCGTAGTCTTGCTCCAAGACTGGTTTACAGTTTGAATATAGCGCCCTCTACTGGTAGTGCTATTCTTCTGCGCTTGCCAGAGCATGTCGCCTGCACGTTGCATGCACCAGCCAATAGAGTAAACCCCGTCTTGGTGCAAGACCACGAAGATGAGAACCAGTACGCAAGTGCGGACCACCCAGGCGCGCCAAAAACGAAGAAATACCGCGAAGGTTGGACTCAACAGGACCCCAGTATATGCCCAGCAAATGCAACATTTTTGTATATTTTAGAATCACTTTGGCGTGAAAGAAAAGCACATGATGGTGCTGCAGAACAGTGGCAAGTACAGAGCCGAAAAAGAAGCGTCAAGTGGGAGGTAAATTGTTTGAAAATGGTTATTTTTTGTATGACAGCTTTGTCATTTTCGTCACTCGAACGTTTGGCCCATGCTGGGACGTACCGGACAGGTAGGCCCGTGTCGTAGGGAACACCGAATAGGCCATGTTTAAGTTGAATGTTTATTTTTTATCCCATTTGGAAACACTATTCCTTCTTAACATCAATCAAGGGAAGCATTTTCTGCTGCTGGGCGACAAGTTTTCACTGCATTAGGCCTAGCGCGCCAGCATGACCACGATTAGCCCCACTACTAGTGTGGCACGGACTCTCACTCCCGATCCATGGATCGGGAGTGAGAGTCCGTGCCACACTAGTGGGGCTAGACCACGATGACCAGATTATCAAGAATTTGGAAGATGGTAGAGCTTAGTTAAATTGTGCAAGGTTGTGTTTCACCTGTGCATCAGCAATCTTGTGGCCTATTCTTTAGCACCACACACTTGTGCAGGTCACACCATGGCATAACTTAGCCATGTTTAACGTGTGCATCAGCAATCTCATGGCCCATTCTTCAGCTCCACACACTTGTGCAGGTCACACCGTAAGCCATGTTTAACGTGTGCATCAGCAATCTCGTGGCCTATTCTTTAGCATCACACACTTGTGCAGGTCACACCGTAAGCCATGTTTAACGTGTGCATCAGCAATCTCATGGCCCAGTCTTTAGCACCACACACTTGTGCAGGTCACACCGTAAGCCATGTTTAACGTGTGCATCAGCAATCTCGTGGCCTATTCTTTAGCATCACACACTTGTGCAGGTCACACCGTAAGCCGTGTTTAACGTGTGCATCAGCAATCTCATGCCTGGCCCATTCTTCAGCACCACACTCTTGTGCAGGTCACACCGTAAGCCATGTTTAACTTACTCTACGACCAGCCGTGGCCCGAATTGATGTAACACTGTTACAGTTACCTCTTTCATCAGAACCAGTCTAATGCTTTCCATATCGTGCATGCAACGGCCCCCACGTACGACATGGCCGTCATTGCCATTACCGTTGGAATCTATGGCAAAACTATTTCCAGTGGCTATTTTGGAATATCGCCATAGTAAACGTATAATTTGCCACAGCGAATCGACAGAGATTTTTAATGGCAGAATTTTCATGCATAAAGTAAACTTCAGCATTCTTTTCACGTAAACGTTTCATCAGCAGATTTGAACTTGCCTCCCCACCTAATTCAACACCTCAGTGCAAGATTCTCTTCGATCCGCTTTTAGAGATACAAAATGAAAGGAAAGTTTCATTAAAACCTGGGGTAGCATGGTTCCTGTAAATTTAATCAATCAGAGCAATTTGTATTGAAGTTTTCGGCGGAGAAGAAATCAATGTTATCTGCAAAACGGGATCTAAAAATAGCTCAAAATTTAGTTCTACCAGTCGGCCTACCATTTTCCCTTGTTTATCCAGGTCAGACGATTCGTCAGAGGTTCGCCTGCAGAGGGCGGTCATCAATGATGAACTGGATGCACGGTTTGGATTTGACCGGTACAAGGACCCTGCCGAAAGAGTGGGTTGGCTAATCAACATGCACCCGGTGAGTGTCCTGTCTGAATACACTTTGTGCCTGTCTCTGCTTGACCTAGTTGTGATTGCTTCCAGAGGCAGGAACAGTATGAGAGTTTGTAGTTTAACCCCAACTCCCCAGAGTGATTTACTAGGAACCATACCCATTAACACAAATTCCAACACCATTTGGTAAACTGTGCACAAAAACTGTTGGACTCCGTTTATTTTGGGTATGCCTGAACCCATGTTTAAGCACAAGCAGTTTAAGGGTAGAGTACCCAGTGCCACAAATTCACACACTTTGCTGGTGTTCAGTTCTGTGTGGTTAGGGAACTCTAGGGTTAGTAAGCTGTTTAAAACTATGCATGTCACCCACTTGATCAAAAAGAATAAGTAAATTATCTGAGATTTATATATATACTTGCCAATATGTCCAGATTTGACTTTCGCTGTGTTAATCCCTGTTGTAAAAAGATTTGATGTATTAGGCAGTTTCCATGTAAGATTGGAAAGGTGTCATCAAGAAAGGAAAAGCACAAAAAAGGCTGATTGTTTCCTGATTTTATAAATAATGTTCATCCTTTCCGGCCCAGATATACTGCACAGATCCCCTTTTTGCCAGGATTTTGCCGGCAAGACCGTCCTAATTCCTCAAAAGAAACACTCATGAGTTTATGAGGATTGGTTTAGGTAGATGTAATGAAATGTTTCCACAGGGATGCTCTAATAAACACAATTTTTTCATTTTAAACATTGCAGGCAGATATTTTGGATGAGAACAAAAAATTGATAAGCGCTGTGGATTACTACTTTATTCAAGAAGACGGAAGCAAATTCAAGGTTTGTTCTTCGGATTCCCCTGAATGTCTTTTAATCTGGTTATAAAAGCGATTTGGCACGCAGCCAATAGTGTGAGAGTCTCTAAGAAATTGCAATAGAACAGAATAGATCAGAATGATTTGAAGCTTTAGATGTCAAAGTAGCTGATGGAACATTTCTTGTAGCATCCAGGAAAGATGTCCGTGTTGAATTGTAGGAAGATGGATAAAGCTAAGATGCAGTGTTTTAGAGTGATTCCTCACATATCATCCACTGGCAAATCAAGTCTCATTGGCATTGGCAATGTCAGAAACAATGGCATTCCAGTACAAAGGCAAAGATATGATTTAACTTTTGATTAGCGTGTGATTTGTGATGGATCTTTGGTCGTTTGCCGTTTCAGGTTTCTCTTCCGTTCAAGCCTTACTTCTATGTGGCATCAAAGAAAGACACAGAGAGGGAGGTCTCCTCATTCCTGTCTCGGAAGTTCACGGGCACAATGGCCTCCATAGAGACAGTCTCTAAGGAAGATCTAGACCTGGTGAGTATATTCAGGAATCACACTCCCTTTGGAAAATTAAAAATCTTTTTGCCACATAATGATTTGAAGGTTTGCTATGTGTGGAAGGAGACGAAGGCTTACGTTAGGGCCATGTTAATCACTCTTGTGATTGAGTAAAGTTCTAAAAGGTAACTGGTAGATTCAATGTTTTGGGCAGTTTGCTCTGTCCAGCTGAGTCCAACTGTTTTCTTTAGAACTTTCTCCACTGTGGGACCTATAGCCCCAGTGAGCAAAGCCATTGTTGGATCCTGTTGTGGCTGGTTGTAGACAGTGTGTTAGGGACTCCCAGGCAATTTAGCTTCGTGGAAAGTCGACCTGTGGGATCTCCTTGCACCTTACAAGCAAGTCACTTTGACAAATGAGGGAGATTGATGCATTTTGGCTGGGATTTCTTACCCAAATACTCTGGAAGATTTTGGGTTAAGAGCAGAATTCGTGGATGCTGAGTTACAGGTGTCTCTAATTTTATCACGTCTTGATATTTTGCAGCCAAATCATTTGGTCGGTCTGAAGCGGAAATACCTGAAGCTTTCCTTTGAAAGCACCCAGGAGCTGATGAAAGTACGGCGGAGTTTGATGCCAGCCATCAAGAAAAACCAGGAACGGGAGAAGTCCAGTGACTCGTATGCTTCTATGCTATCCAGGTAAGATAAGGGTTCTAGGTTCAGATTACCACCAGCTTCACTGGCCTAACTCCCAGCTGATGGAGCACTGGAAGGGAAGAATTTTGTGATGCCGCCTGACACCCTGTGCTCAAACCCTACGCGACTGGTCTGAACAATGTCAACTGTAGTAAACACCTCAATATTTTCACTGCTAAATTTGACTTTTTATCACATTTATTAGTTTTGGATGGGTAATAGGTAATTTCAAGGTAATATTAGTGATGTCCATATTTGGAATTCTTTCCATTGGCATTGTGCACTGGTCTTAGGTTCGTTTCCTTTTTCTGTCAAATATGAGCTTTGTCACTTTTTCTTGCAGTCACCTGATGGGAGATGAGGAGATCTCAGCAGGCCACCAGAAGAAACTTGCCGATCAGATGGACAACCTGATTGACATCCGGGAATACGATGTCCCCTATCACGTCAGAGTAGCCATCGATAAAAAGATTCACGTGGTATGGCACTTCAACCATTTAGCCTTTTGTTTTGGTTTCCAAGTGAATGCCACTGCATTGTAGCTTGATATGGTCCTGTGTTGTCTCCATTGAAGGATGCATTGTGTATGCAGGCATATTTGTTTCAAATAGAGTCTATCCCTCACCAACAAATCCACCAATGTTGTCTCCGGATGTTCTCGATGGCCCCCTTCAATGGTGGAGTGTAGTGTTTTCTTCGGAATGACTGCCAGTGCCACTTACAATGATTGTCACTGGGCCTTTTGCCATTGATAGGGGCCATCCAGAATGTCCATCGATAGCTTTACCATGGCCACCAGATTTGGCTTTAAGCAGGTTGCTTATATCAGCTTTAATTTACCTTGACAAAATCAGCATATTAGTAAAGGACTGAAATAAAAAACTAAAGAATTCAAGAGATTGGGATGCTCAGAAAGTTGTGAGAGCACTACCTTGTTTCCCAACCTTAGCTTTGTCCCTCTCTCAGGATTCAGGTTTTTTCTCGTGTTTTCACTTCACAGTCATGCCATTGAAAATTGAAAAACACTGCACAAGGTCTTGTAAAGATAGGAATTTCCTTGTTTTTTTTGGTCAGAGTCCAAGGTGCATGCCTGATGATTAATGCGGTTCAGAAGTTTTGAACACGTGTCTTAATTGGGTTCCATCAGTTATCATTATTATCCAAGACAAAGCCCAAATCGGAATGGGTGATTTTTTTGTGGGTATGTTTGAGTGTCTATTGACGGAAAAGCGGAGAATAACTCTCTTTTTGTCTGTGGTCTGATTTGAAGGGTCACTGGTACTCTGTTCAAGGTCGGGGAGCCATGCCTCCCATCATTACCCAGAGGGACGATCTCCTGGACAGACCGGTAAGTGCTTTATTGACAATGATGGTAGTTGAAACGGTCACAAGAACTGACACAAGACCACTCACAGGTAACCGGTTGAACGTCGACAAAGAATGCTTTTGTTGCAGTTTGTTTGGAATAGCCTGTGACATGAATTCACAGTTGGTGCACAATATGTGGCAAATGGGACCCCCCCTCTGTTGTGTCTTCTTTTGTGTTGACGGAATCTTTGGAATTTTAGATTTCCGGGGGGGGGTGCGGTAGGCACAATAGCCTTAGGGTGTATGGCTTGTGCATCACATTGGGGGCGTCCCTCTGCCATATATCGTGCTGGATATATGAATTCAGAATGGAGGTCTTACGTTGGTCTGAGACAGATCTTGACTACACCACTCAATTTGAACACCTTTAAAATTAGGTCTTGATGAGTCTTTGAGAATTTCCGAATTCGCTTTTGAAAAGGGATTTTGTATGATCAGTATTGGAAAACCAAGAATGCAGAGACTTGGGACTAAGATTTTCCTCGGTAATGTTTAATAACAGGATGCTGTATGACGAGCACTCATATTTTCAGTTTTCAACTGTACTCAATTGTATCAGCTCTGCGTAGAAGTATGCCCTCATAGCAGGCAGTGAGAGAGGCTGATGGAAACCATTTTAACTGAGCGCCCAGCAAATTTGTATAGGCCGTACATTCCAAAAGACACACTCAAAAAATAAGCAAGTGTCAAGATGGTACGAACCTGTCCTTTGCTGATATTCAAGCTTTGAATGTGTGCTGGTAAAACGACAAAGTCACTTAAACCCATTTGGACTTGTGACACATCTCATCAAGCTGACATGCCCATCACATGTGTGAAGCTTGTACTTGGGTGTAGCTCACCCATTATGTTGAGGAGTGTCAGAGAATTGACACAGTTCTAAAGGTGATAGGTTTTGGATGTTCATTTATGTGTAGTGTTTCAATCAGCTTCACCCCCTGTAATTGAAAGTATCCCTCAGGGAAAGAACAAAGAGCAAGCAGTGGCACTGCCTCACCATTTTCCTGACTCTTAGAACTCTGGTTGCAATCTTTTCTTTGTTCTGTCTTTGTTCCATTCAGGATCCAGTGGTGTTGGCTTTTGACATTGAAACCACCAAGCTGCCTTTGAAGTTTCCCGACGCTGAAATCGATTCCATCATGATGATCTCCTACATGATTGATGGTCAGGTAAGAACATGCAGTGAACAAAGTGAGGCATTGACAGATAACTACACATAGAAGACGATCAAAACAAGGAAGAATTGTTGAAGTGAAGCTTGATTAGTGGCCAGGTACATCTGTAAGAACACCCAAAGCATATGGTTAGGCATCTACAGATAACAGAGAACATCTTACAGATAACACAGAGAACACAATCAAAACAAAGAATTGTAAAAGTGGAGCTGCAGCAAATTTTTCGCAGATGGAATTTCTTGTAATTTTGTTTTCTGTTAAAAAACTGTTTGAAATCTCTATTAGGGTAATACATTGAAATGTAAACTTTTTGAAACATTTAAAATCCTCTGTGCTTTCATAGACAACTGAGGGCGCTGTTAGTGTGATGTCATTCAGAGAAGACATGGCTCAGTGCATTAGGTTTTTTATTCAATTTGTGAACCTGGAATGTATTCAGAGAAAAATTTCTGAGGAAGGGTTGCTTGCTGCGTATTGCTTTGTACTTTCACAACAATGAATAACCAAAGCAAAGAAAATTTCGGCCAGCAAAATCTGAAAAAAGGGAAGATTGTTTGGGCACAATCAAATACAACATTGAGATTTTCTTACTGAGATGACATTTCAACTTTGCTCATCGATATTATTATTAATGAAAACATTCAGTATGATAAACATCCCATGTCAAAAACAAAATTGAAAGAGGAGAAGGCAAGACTGAGGACGAACAAAATACAGACAGTTAGAACAAAAACTAAAGATTACATATACACGCAGAAAAATACACATTAAAATTGAAATTAACGTGAAAACAACAAAAATGGAAAACAGCTGTTTCCACTACTCCAATATGGAAATATTCATGAGCATAAGAACCAAATAAGCAGCAGATACCCTTTGAAATAGTAAACCAAACATTGGAACTTAGACTTAATGACACACAAAGATGCAAATTCCCAGGTTGTATTAAAAAGATTCCATTGCCGAGACACTTTTTTAGCTTTTTAGGAAATGTTACAAAAAGTTTAGGGCCCCGCAAGAATAACGAATCCTTGAAGCTATCGTCTCCTCACATCGGTGAAAGAGGGAGAAACCTAGTATTAAATCCAATCGCAGATTCCAACAATAATGATGACAATGTCCCAGCTTTGTTGGTTGGCAAAAAAAGATCAGAACTCTGCATGGTGATGGACTGAGGTGAATACAAGAGCCTGGGTAGTAAAACTACATGTACCTGGGGTTTATCTTGAAAAATAATTTCAGCGTTTGTTGTCCCTAGGGCTATCTCATCACAAACCGAGAAATTGTCTCGGAGGATGTGGAGGATTTTGAGTACACCCCTAAGCCAGAGTACGAGGGACCTTTCACAATCTTCAACGAGGCCGATGAGCCGTGTCTCCTGCAGCGATTTATTGATCACATCCTGGAGGTCAGGCCAAACATCATCGTCACCTACAACGGAGACAGCTTTGATTGGTCAGTTTAAATTCTGTTTGATTAGTGTTATCACTGATTGGTCAGTTTTGTACTTGGGAACATCTTTAATTAATGCCACTTGTTTTGGTATCCTTGGCAGCTTCCTTATAATACCTTTAAAAGTGGAATCATTTGTTTTAAAATAATTAACCAGTGTCTAGAAAAATGGGATCATGAAGATATTTGGTAGGTTTAGAGTACAAGCTATAAGGATGGAGTCCTGTCGCCTTTTTCACTCGCTGAATTGGACGTGTTCTTATGATAAATTTCCCTCAGTGAAAATGGATTTTGCGTGCATGACATCATTTGCTACAGATTGCCGGCAATATGCAGAACTGTAAACTATTCAGACAATTTCATTTTGTCTTTTCAAATGGTGTCTTTTCTTTCAGGCCCTTTGTTGAGGCACGCTGCAAGGTGCACAACATTGACATGTTTAGGGAGATTGGCTTCCAGAAAGACGCCCAAGGAGAGTACAAGTCCAGACACTGCATCCACATGGATGCCTTCAGGTATGGACCATCAGGGAAGGCTTGGGTTCTACTCCCACCCTTCATGGAATTGATAATTACTCAATTTTGTTGGAGCAGAACACTGTTGTTTCACACATAAAATGGAGGAGTGGCCAAGTGGTAAGGGGTTTTTGGTTAATGATAACAGGGTTGGGTGTTTGAAGCCAGCTGCTGGTCACATGTTCTGGTCATGTGCAAGCCACTTCACCCCATACCTGGTTTTTGTCACTCACAATCAAAACCTGGAACTGGAGAGTAAACTTTCAAAGGATCACGTCCAAATTGTGTGGAACAGAAATATTTTTAGTCATTTTGTGTTAAGGACACTGGCAACATAAATCAGCCAAATTTATTTGTGACAGACTTGATTTTAGGCAGACCAAAATCAAGTGGTTCGTGTTCACTGTCTCTGACCTTTTTCTGGCAAGTTAACTCTATGGAGGGCCTCATGTAACAATTATCAAGATAAGGGGATGAAACTGACTTTTTCCCTTGCTCTTTCAAGATGGGTGAAGCGCGACAGCTACCTGCCTGTCGGGAGTCAGAACCTGAAGGCTGCCACCAAGGCAAAGCTTCGCTACGATCCAGTGGAGCTGGATCCGGAAGAGATGTGTCGCATGGCATCCGAGCAACCGGGAGCCCTTGCCAACTACTCAGTCTCGGATGCCGTAGCAACGTACTACCTGTACATGAAGTATGTGCACCCGTTCATCTTCGCATTGTGCACCATCATTCCAATGGAACCTGATGAGGTGAGCGCTATCCTCTGATCCACCACCACCATTGTGCTTGCTCTGTGCGTACTGGCAGGTGGTATACACAGGTTGGATACCTCTTTGACCTTTTGGGTGCTGTGACTTGCCTAACGGGAGATCGCATCAAGATGAAGAATGCGCGCAAGCTAACAGTTAAGGGCATCTCGTTAGCCAATAGGGTATACGGATCATGTAGTATGAGATTATTTCATTCATCTGGAGGTTCCCGTTGGAAGGTCTGCCATCCACAAATTGCCATAGATCACTGCACTGGAATTTTTTCTTTTCTTTTCAGGTCGTTCCTAGGCTTTGCGACCTGTGTCATTCTCCCAGTTGGAAGCTTTAGGTTTTGTCACCTTGAAGGTGTCTGTAGGATTTTATCTCCGATAGAATTCCACCATGTACAATTTCAATCCCCTTCAGACTTCCACAAGACTTCACAAGATTAACCTGTTGTCTTATGTCTGAGATGCCCTTTTCCCTCACAGTGTAAAAAGCCTTTATTCATTTGAAGCTCTCGATCTCACCTTGTGTCAACCATTTTCTAGGTTCTAAGGAAAGGTTCAGGAACCCTTTGTGAGGCCCTTCTCATGGTTCAAGCCTTCCACGCCAACATCATCTTTCCTAACAAGCAAGATACTGTCTACAACAAGATGACCAGCGATGGTCACGTGCTGGACTCGGAGACGTATGTCGGCGGTCACGTGGAGGCCTTAGAATCGGGAGTGTTCCGAAGCGATCTGCCATGCCGATTCAGAATGGTGGGTCGCAAATGTCTTTTTCCAAGTTCTTTGACCCTTTTTGTTAGGTGGACCCTGGCTGTTTGGATTCGTGAAAGCGGTCATGGCAAACAAAGGCAGGTCTGTCAATGTCAGGTTTAACATTGATACCTTCAAATCCTTTCATGTTCCCCAAAATTTACCCATGGGATTGGAGGACTTTAAAACTTTCAAAGGCAGAACAGCCCGATGTTGCCTTACATGTTATTCCTTTGACACTTGGAAGTTAATTACAAAGGTTTGCTATTGAATGTCCACTACGATTTGAGTTTTAAACTTCCAATGGCAGCATGGTTTCGTCAAAAACATTTCAGGCATCAAGAGGATTGCTTGTTTAAAATACCCATTAATATTAGTGATGAGTTAACGGCATTATACTGTGACCAAATTTTGCAGGTACCCGAAGCATTTCAGACCTTGATGGAAAGTGTTGAGCGGACCATGCGTCACGCCATCGAAGAAGAGGAAAAAATCCCCTTGGAAACCGTCACCAACTTTGATGAGGTATGAGAAGAAACAAAGCATCACAGAATGGTTTCCATATTTTTTTTTTTATTAACACATAAATTAATTAACACGTTAAAGAACAACATTTAGGTAAAGGGTGAAGCATAGATTTGCTTTTGTACCCTAGCCTATTGACAGACATACATTTTATAACATAGGACAATACAAGACATGAACATGTTTTTGGCAATGATATACGTACGCACAAACACTGACAGGCAGAAGATAATTCAATGCATCAAAATACAATTCTAGTCCGTACAGGTGGTGTATTCAGAAACAATTAGATTTTTCAACTTTAGAGCAAATGTTAATAAAGTGGGGGCTGCTTTTATAGTTTCATTTAGGCTATTCCAGTATTGGACACCGCATTGTACGAAACTATTTTTGTGTAATGACAAAGTATTAGTGGAAGAGGGGTTCAGACAATTGTTTAGGTGATTATTATGACATCTACGTACATTGTGGAGTAATGTACACCAAGAAATCAACTGCAAATTTTATGAGAAGCATCTTGGACATTGAAGTTGTCCACCAAAGCCCCTGGGCAAACTTTTATCTCTCTTCCATGTCAAGCTTTCTGAGTTCTTTGATGTTTTTTCATACTGGTGTAGACCCACATAACTGTTGAATGATGGTCATTATGAGTATTAATGCAAGGTGTTCTAGGGACACAAAAAATAAAATCATTTAAAGTAGTCCTAAAAATTTGCTAACAGAAGAGTTTTTGCCCCTTCACTTTGCCAGGCTACCCTAAAGAGGCCGAGCCTAACATCTCATTTGAAGGATGATCATTTGTAACGATTGACCCTAACTCTCCAGGGTACTTTGGCTAGGAACCCTGCCAGATGCATCTAATTGCATCGTTGTCAAAGTGGCTTGCCTGCCCAGTGTAAACAAAATCCAACAGGTCAACTCTCCCAAAGGTCAAACGGCCTGGGAGTCTGTGGTTGCCAGTCACAACATCCAACAGTGGCATACATGTACCTCCCATTGTCTCACCATGGCCTGTTTGTATGGCTGATGTTCATTGCCAAGTGCAACAAAGTGCATCAGACTGTTTCACCTGATGCACTGTGCTACCTTTGGCAGGGTTAGGGTTAAGTCGTAGTCTGTCATAATCTACGCCCTTATCTTAGGACCATATGAATTAGACGAGCAATGCAGGGACATGTTTTTCCCATAAGGGCAATGCTATGCCTCAGTGTTGGTTATGTTTTATACTGATATGTGACTAATGTCCTTCCTATTCTACTGGATGTACCGACGTTAAACTTTCTTTGTTCAGCAGTGAAAGTTTATTGCACAGGTATATGCAAACCCTGAATATTATAACAGTAAAGAATTTGTTTTCCATCCTTTTCGATTGAGCAACTTGAGCGATTTGGTTTTGATTGCAGGTGTGCACTGATATCAAGGAGAAGTTGGCAGCTCTACGAGACACCCCAGCTCGACTTGAGAACCCCATCATCTATCACTTGGACGTTGGTGCCATGTACCCAAACATCATTTTGACCAACCGCCTGCAGGTAAGCCTTGACCAAAAACTGTATCAGAACTCTTTTAAAAATCACTGTGTAATTAAGGTGACTCCTTAGATACCAAGGCCTTTAAAGAATTAATGATACTTTATATTCGCTCCGAGCAGGAACAAAAGAGAGCTCGACAGTCCTTTTGTACGAACTCACCGCATAGGCGTGCACGTTTACGAGTGTTTGACGTGGGGCACGCTGAGTATGCGTAACAAATGTATCCTGGAATGTAAGGTCTTCGCATGCACGCTGAATGTGTGCAAGAGCCCGGTTGGAAAATTTCGTACCAGCCTTTCTTTCTCTCGCCGGTGAGGGTGTACTTCAACTCAGGGCAGATTAGTGCAGCATTTTCGAATGTATTTATTTAGAGTATGTTTTTGCTGTTTTTGTTTCGTGGACAGCCTTCTGCCATGGTGGATGAGGTGACGTGTGCAGCCTGTGATTTCAACAAGCCCGGAGCACGCTGCCAACGCCGGTTGCCCTGGATGTGGAGGGGAGATTTCTGTAAGATTTCTGTCATCTTTTGTCCCAAATTGAGGTGACTTAAATTTGTTAGTCATTTTAAGCAACAAATCCTGTGAGATTCTTTTCAGGCCTGCTTGTTATGGGAAGTATAGAAGTTTTAATGAAAATCATTGAGTAGAAAACACTGGGATTGCAATTGTTTATTCGATTTATAGTGTTAGGTAATATCTTGCAAGAAGTGTTGCATTCTCGTTCACTCACACTGCTAAAATGGCACTGTTCTCAAGTATATTTCATGAAACAAATTATAAAGGGAAAGTTACTAAGTGCTTACAAATGATTGTAAAGATGAACCAAGGAATTGACTGGAGGGGGATTTGAACCTGCGGCCTCTGAACGGTACGGTATTCTGGAGGCCGCAGGGTCAAATCCCACTCTGGTCAATTTCTTTGTTCATCTTTATAATCACAAATATTTTTAACATTGAAAAGTGTTTTTTACATTGGAATGATATCTATGAAACTTTAAGAAATTTAATTTCCAAGACGTTGCTCAGTTTGATGCAGTCTATCAAATTATATTATAATTTCTCATGTTTTCATTGATACAATTACTTCCTCGGGCTCTAGTAATCCCATGACCATGACATGAGTCCATCTTTCCTCTCAGCTCTAAAAGCCTGGATCATACTTCTGCCACCATATATTTATCATTGATTAAACTCCTCTGGTCTTGTAGTACCTGCATCTCGAGGAGAGTATCACCGTATCAAGCAACAACTGGAGATGGAGAAGATTCCTCCCCTCAACCCTGGAGAACCTACAAGGGTCTTCCATGAGATACCCCGTGAGGAACAGGCTGCCATGGAGAAGAAACGCTTGTCAGGTTAGTCAAGAGATCAAGGGATGGAGAGAAATGTGGGAAACAACAGTTTCAGGGGTATGGTACCAAGTGGTTGCCAAGTGAGGACCATTTTCATAGTTTGATGTGGAAAAAAGTGTGGTACCAAGTGGTTGCCAAGTGAGGACCATTTTCGTAGTTTGATGTGGAAAAAAAGTGTGGTTGCCAAGTGAGGACCATTTTCATAGTTTGATGTGGGAAAAAAAGTGTGGTACCAAGTGGTTGCCAAGTGAGGACCATTTTTATAGTTTAATGTGGAAAAAAAGTAAGAGGAACAAATGCTTTGGGATTTTCTGCATTTCATTATCGTTTTTTATTCACTTTTTAAATTTGCTTTTAATAAGAAAGGATCCTTTATATACATTTTAATTTGGAATTTCCCTTTTTTTAAGATTACTGTCGGAAAGCGTACAAGAAGACCAAAGTGACACGTCAAGAGGAGCGAACTACAACAATCTGCCAGAGGGAAAACTCCTTTTATGTGGATACGGTCCGAGCCTTCAGAGACAGACGCTACGAGTTCAAGGGACTACTCAAGGCAAGTTAACATTGTTTCTCTTGATCTGCTACCAAAGTTGATGTTCTCTTTCAGAAAGTTTGCTCCTTCTCTTAAAAGTTTTAATAGAGTCGCAAAAAGGTTAGTGCTGGGGTTTCACTTTTTTAACATGTTGATGGCTTATGATAGGTTTACAGGCATCCTCTGTAATGTTAAACGCCCTGCCAAAAAAGGAGAGGAAAATTGCTTTTGTCAAATTCCAAGAATTTGTTCTTTGCGATTCTGAAGGTTTGGAAGAGAAAAGTGGCGGCAGCCACTGAGAAAGGAGATGCCAACGAGATAAAGAGCGCCAAAAACAAAGAGATCTTGTATGACTCACTACAGTTGGCTCATAAATGCATCCTCAACTCATTCTACGGATATGTCATGAGGAAGGGGTAAGCTTAAGATTCATTTTCTTGTACCTGTCGAAAGTAGAGGAAGTCATGCCATGTTTAAAGATACATCAGAAAGAAAATGGTGCACCAGTGTTTTTGAAATAGATCAAAAGGGTTCCAAACTCTGAAGTTGTAGGATGGTATATTTACCGTGCGTTTTGAGCGTTATGTGTTGAGGGGTGTGAGAATTCAGCTTTTTAGCTGATTTCAGCTTTTTATATACATAGATGACGACCCTGAATTTTAGCTTTTTTGTACACCTGGGGCCAATTTCATAGAGCTGCTTAGGCAACAAATTTGCTTAAGTGGAAAATGACCTTGCTTAAAAAGCAAAGGTTGCCAGCTCAAAATCTACGTGATTGTCATGCTAACCAAAAGGCAGATGAATACCATTCCAAAACAATATACATCACGTGGAGTTTTGGCTGGTGACCTGCTTTGTCAAGTAAGGCTTTTTCACGCTTAAGCAAATTTTGTGCTTAAGCAGCTCTATGAAATTAGCCCCTGGTGTGTACTAAAGAGTAGAAATCTTTACATATACATTTCATCTTTTGGCTAGCTGTTTTCAGCTTTAATTTCAAGTGGCCAGTCACACCCCTGAGCATGCCCGGTGTTCTTTGTTATGTTGAAACAAGCCGTTGCGGTATTGCAACCAATTGAGTTCATTCAGGATAAAAATGCTTGACCTAAAAAGGCAAAGAGAATGTGCAGTATACACAAGTTGGCATAAGCCATATCGATAGGTCTGAGCTTGAGTGCATACGCTCGTTATTCCAAATGACCTATCATTTTGTGCATGCGCCATTGGAATACCGAACAGGCTCAATGATGGAATTAGTAAATTACATCGCATCGTAGTGTACTTAGCTGTAATGTGAAGCATTGTTTTATGACATCAATTGAATCCAATCTTTTGTCATCAGTGCTCGTTGGTACTCCATGGAGATGGCTGGTATTGTATGCTACACCGGTGCCAGCATCATCACTAGAGCGAGGGAAATAGTGGAACAGATAGGGTAAGCAACCCTTGAACGCAAACCAATTCGGAGATTTACGTAAATGATACATGCTGTCTCTGTGTAGTGGTGTATACAGTCGGTAGAATTTTGCACAGATTTTCATAGTCTGAACCCAACTGCCCCCAATTGTTCAAAAATTAAATTCATGTTTTGGAACCAATCTTTGCTTTTGTAGATCGTCCATACTGATTGGGTGTGATGGTGTAGAAAGTTTATACATTTGTGTGCGGAGAATGATAGTCTAAACCTAACATTCCTCAGTTCAAAACTCGCATTAATGTTGTAGAGGATATTGCAGATTTTAAGAAGGTAAGCCCATGCCGTTGTTTAATGTTCATTCATTGGATGTACTGATCAGAAATCATGCACTTTGATTGGTCAGTCAAATTTGGCTGTCAATGTATTATTGAGATTTGTATATCAATCAGACGGCCGTTGGAGCTGGACACGGACGGTATCTGGTGTGTGTTGCCTGCCAGCTTCCCAGAGAACTACACCGTCAAAACGACCAATCCAAAGAAGCCAAAAGTTACCGTTTCATACCCAGGGGCAATGCTGAACATCATGGTGAAGGTAAGATCGTGGATAAAACACAATTTCAGTGGCCTTTCAACTGCTTCAGATTTCTACAGGTCTCTGCCAGGCTGTTGTGTATAACTCCTTGTGTAAAGCCTGGTTACTATATGGTTGTAAGGAATGCTGACGGCACATAAGACGTCAGGACGCAGATAGTTGTGGAAGAGACTTTGTGACGTCATCCCACCCCCCAAAAAATAAACAAAAAGGCATCTGAAACTTAGAAAAGGAGCTGCATATGTAAAATGTTACAAAGAGAATGGGCAAAATGAGTGTCTGATGCCCTAAAACTCACTGGAGGCTCAGTGCAGACAGTCAAAAAAGTTGAACCTGATCCAATTTTCCTGTCTACGTCAATGTCTGAGTTATGAAAACGTGTTTCCATACCATTGGGGACTGATCGTTGATCGGTAAATGTGTCAATGTGAAGTTTAGGTCTTTAATTCTTGCCTGTCATTTCCTTCTAAATAATATTGTCTATTTTGAAAACTCTAAGGAAAAAAGTCAAGACGTCGTCTTGGAAATTGCTCAACAGCCAGAACATGGGCCGATGAACCACAGCTTTTTCCCAAATTGAAAATGTTCAGCGGTAGACTTTTTATGTTGTTGTTTGTTTGAAGCACTCTGGTGATTTTTTTTCAATTTCAATTCCAACAATAACAACATTTATTTCCATATTGCATGTATGGAATATGACAAATATATGTACATTGATATTGCCGTTTCATGATTCATGCTGTATTTCGTTGCGGATTTGTGTTTTCCCGTGGCCAGGATCACTACACCAATGACCAGTATCAGGAGCTGGTGGACCCAGCTAATCTGACCTACGCCGAGCGGAACGAGAACTCAATCTTCTTTGAGGTTGATGGCCCCTACTTGGCCATGATCCTGCCTGCATCCAAGGAAGAGGGCAAGAAATTGAAGAAACGGTTAGTAATTAATTAATTTTTGTAACTGTTAAGGAAGATTGGTCCTTGCTGATAGCTGGCCTAATTTGATGGCTCTCTTAACCTTGGGATTCCGCACTTGTGATCACAATTCAATGCTCTCAGCTCCAGCACAGCGATTTGGTGTTGACTTATCTCCGTAAGCATTCATTATGCCATATAAGGCACAGAATTCTTAAGTATAGAATGTATGCAGGCGCATAGGCCAAAACTCTTTGTAAATTTCTTCGCCTATTTCTTGTAGCACTTAGTATGGTATTGTAGGTGGGTGGGGCTTGCATTGGATATGAGAAGCCATAAAATGGGTCACAGTCCTGGATTTTGTTAAGATGGCCTCTTAAGTTGAATACGTTTCTTTGAATAGCAAAATCACAGTTTGAGGGAAACTAAGTGAAGAAACTGATTGATGACAATAACCTCCAATCCATTGTCTGCATTTCTGTGTAGCTCTCTCTCTCTCTCTAGTAGCTCTAGAAAAGAGCAAACTTCGTAGAGAAACTTGACGGAAAACCAGTTAATTCATATCAGTGGTGCTTTCTTCTTGTCTTTCAACAGATATGCCGTGTTTAACTTTGATGGTTCCTTGGCTGAGCTGAAGGGTTTTGAGGTGAAGCGTAACGGAGAGCTTCAGCTGATCAAGATCTTCCAGGCCTCCGTCTTTGAGGCGTTCCTCAAAGGGAACACTCTGGAGGAGTGTTACGCAGCAGTAGCAAAGATTGCCGACTACTGGCTGGATGTACTTTACAGCAGGGTAGGTTGCTTGTTACATTGATACCGACTATGGAATCACTCCATTGTAAACCTGCACCATTGTTGTACAGGGGTGAGATTTATCAGGATTATGCAGATTTCCGGATTTTTAAATTAAACTATCTCTTTTAAAATCTGAAAAATCCTGAGTTTACTAAAAAGGTGTTTTATGTGTAGAAGTCGATATAGAGCAGAAGAAGTATTTTAAGGGGTGCCTTCAGGAAAACACAAATATATACCATAGACCCTACACTGCTGGCGGGGGCCCTTCAAACCTTTGGTGATTATTTTGTGGATATTTCATTTCGTCTAATCTCACCCCCTGGTTGTATCTTAGAAGTTATCCAGTCCCAAATCTGCTTGAATGAACTGTGACAAAAGTATTCCCTTGTCATTGTTTACCTGGTAACTTGTGACTGCATCTGTGAAACAAATTGTGACGGACGTGTAATGAACTCACGTGCAGTCACAGTAAACTTTTAGCTCTGGGGTAAGTTACAGAGGGCTCTCTGTTTGAAATCTGGCATTGACTGTCCTTGGAGCTGCACTACTTAATGAGTGTGTCATGGAAGCGTAAACGTACCAGTGGGAACATGACTTGAGCTTAACAAGACTACACTGACAGGAGTTACATTATGAGTCACAATTCTTAGAAGGGAAATTATAATACTGAAGCCAAAGATATCCAAGACTTGGGAAAATCAGTCGGCTTTTGCAAATTTTCTTCCATTGTGGTGATCTCATCCGAAGACTGAATTCTCAGACAAGATGTTTTGACATTGAATCATACCCAGGCTGCCAATTTGCCTGACTCGGAGCTGTTCTTCCTGATCTCCGAAAATCGCAGCATGTCTCGGAAACTGGAGGAGTACGGTGCGCAGAAATCCACATCCATCCGCACAGCTAAGAGACTAGCAGAGGTAATGAGGTGTCACTTGCAAACTCCAAAAGAGCTAGACACAATGCTGAAGGCTCGCTAGGAAACAATGCATTGCGAGAAGATCAGAGAAAATATTTGCTCTTTGAGGATTAATCTGCAGCCGGAGCAACACAAGCAAACATTTTCCATGAAGAAGGGTTTGTTAAACTTTGTGGTGAATAAAGAAACAGGGGACCTGTAGATGGCTGACGCTTTGGGGGAAATATTGTTTTGGAGAGGGGAGAGGTACGTATTTTGAGCATATTCACATGGTCTAATTCCTACATCGTAAATAGAGGCGCTTTGGTTTGAATCAATTCTGGCCGTCCAGACTACAGGCTGATAATGCACTCAAAAAATTTCGAAATGTTCCTGTATCAACTGCATTGCTAGGCCTAACATTTACAAATAGCCTAACCTTGACCCTTGACCTTTTTCTGTCCTTGGGTTTGCGCCCCCAATTGTAGTTCCTTGGAGACCAGATGGTCAAGGACAAGGGTCTAGCCTGTAAGTTCATCATCTCCAAGAAGCCCGAGGGTGCTCCGGTGACAGAGCGAGCGATCCCGTTGGCCATCTTCCAGTCAGAGCCCAGCGTCCTCAAACACTACCTCAAGAAGTGGCTGAAGGACCCAAGCAGGACAAACTTTGACATCAGGGATGTAAGTTCATTTTTGCTCAGTCAGATCTGAGGGGACAATAGTTGGACAGCAAAATGGATCAATGTAGAAACATAAGGATGACAGTATTTCAGCTTTCCAACTTGTATCTTTCCTTCTGACTGGTAACGCAACCTTAACCACACCGTGTCAGGGGCATTTGTGAGTATTGATGATGCTGGGACGAGGTAATTTTCCCTTTTCTTTCTGTTTGTTCTTTAAAAATTCACATCTTCATTTACTGGACACTTACACCCCACACGAAGTACTGTCTGGTTTCTACTCTAATCATGACATACAACATCTATTAACGCTAGAGTATTTCAGCCAGGCCTGCCGCCTTGTAAAAAGAGCCCAGATTGTGTGGTGTTATGTAATTTTCTTTTGTTCACGAAACTTGGACTGTGCGCTGCAGACCTCTTTTCAATAGGGGCCAGATTAGCGTGCAGTGTTTCCGTGTGGCTCATTGCTGCAGTGGTGGAGCACTTTTGTCCCCGGTGGTAATCCGCTCGAGCTTAATGCCCCAAATCGTGGTATACTGTTTCAAAACAAGGTTGGATTATCTCCATTATCGAAAGTGAAAACATGTTGGTAATACCCAGCATCCTGTCCTTTTGTTACGAGTACGGTCTTTTTTACAAGGCCTAGTTCCCTTTGTCCGATTTTGGAGACCCTGGCCGTGTGTATAAAGAATACATGTCCGAAACCGGAATCCCCAGCGGCAAGTGGTTAACGTAATTTTTGACAATTGTGGTTTCACAGATTTTGGACTGGGAGTACTACATTGAACGTCTCAGTAGCTGTATTCAGAAGATCATCACAATCCCAGCAGCACTTCAGCAGGTGATGATTGGCTGATACCTGTCATGTGACATTGTCCTCTGATAGATTTCCATAGCTCCGGTGTGATGAATAGATTTCGTTTTACCATTTGTCTGTTAGTCATGATGCCCCCAACTTTATGCTCATTGTATTTTGTGTTAAATGATTAGTTCTTGATTGCCACATGACCTGATCAGAGTATTCTGATTGGTCAGTTTTAGCCATCTGCATTATATAATGTTGATTTTGTAACGTGCATAACTGTAGATGCAACCTGTTTGTGGGGTCTATCACATGTAAAACTGAACAGACGTTTTCACAGATTTGATTGGCGCTACAAGATCATGTGACATTTGTCTTGTACTGTCATTGGTGTTCCCTAGGTAGCAAATCCTGTACCCAGAGTCCAGCATCCTGACTGGCTCCACAAGAAACTGTTGGAGAAAAATGACGTCTTCAAACAGAAGAAGATCAGTGAAATGTTTGCCCCACGGCAACGGAACAAGGTACAGCTAAAGTATGCCATATAAAAAAATCTAGACTTAAAGGTCTAGATATAAAGGTAGTTGTTCGCTGGTGTACCATTTTAACTATTGTCGACACGAAGGATTTTGTAAACAATAGTGAACAAGCCTTTATAGTACCTTCGTATTCGGCACGGTGCGATGGCTGTTAGTGGCTTCATTGGCCTATGTGGGCTGAATAAGGGCATTACAAGTCTATACGTTTTATATGACGGTCCCTGTACAAACCCTCGGCACTCAGGTCATGCAGTTCTTTTCATTTTTGGTGTGCCATTAATTGGTGCAAAACAGACCTCGAAGCTATTTCAAGGATTTTTTGCAGTGTCCATGGTAGCTTGACACAGTTCTGCCTGAGAGACAATGCATTTATGCACGAACTGTATATCAGCCCTGTGTTCCTTATTCATGGTGGCTACAGGAAGGAAATATTCCCAGTATGAAGGACTGATTTTCATTAGAATGTGCACAATGAGTGACTTTTTCTCTGGACAATTTGCCTTTATTTAAGGGAATGCTGGCTGATGTGGTGCTGGTTCATTTTTAACTCATTGAAGTCAACACTAATTCCTTTCAGAAAGGCACATAACAATCTAAAGAGAAACTTTTGGTATGCCGGTGTACCATACGGCTCAGTTTCACACGATTCAAACCTTTAAGCATATTAGACAGAAATGAAAAGGGATGTAAGACCTGAACAGGGATGTAGGACCTTAACAGGGATGTAAGACCTCTTTCAGGAACCTCATATCAAGCTTTTATGAAAATTGGAAGAGAGTGTGGAACATTTTCACTTGAAACAGAAATTTCAATTAGAAATGTCAATGACCACATAACTCAACGCCCTGAGTGGAATCCAAACTGATAAAAAGCTTCTTTTCATGTTTGCCATTTGCAGCCAGAGAATACAGAGGAGGACTCTCAGGGTCCCGCCTCCTCAATGGGCATGCCTGACCTGGAAGACTTTGGCAGCCAGAGTCAACCCAATGGACTCAAGCGTCCCGTGGTCACCAAGCGGAAGAGAACGCGAGACAGCTTGGAAGGGGAAGGGGGACGTTCCCATGCAGCAATCGAGGAGGAATTGCTGGCGAAATCCTGGCAAGAAGTGCTTGGCCCCGCCCCTCCCATGGGACAAACCAAAGTAAGAAACTTTCTGGGAAGAAATGACTTTAAAGAAATGAGTTGGAAGTCACCAGAAACTGTTGATTCAAAAAGTTTTGAAAGAGTCTTGTGTAATGTTAACCATTTGAAACCCTGCCTAATTGCCACCCACTTAATGTACATTTGTCACCCACTTAATGTACATTTATCACCCACTTAATGTACA
>NW_019091459.1:242316-279154 GCF_001949145.1 Acanthaster planci
TTTTTCATCAGGATCCCAAACAGAATTATGAACTGATAAAAACAAAACCCTCACTTTTTGCTCTGTCTAATATAAAGTGAAATTCAGAGATGGGATCATCAAGTGAGAACGAGTCACAAATTGTAATGGTTAAACTGTCACATCTGTAGAATTTCAAAAGTCCTCAAGGATGGTTCAGCACTAGTGCAGTATAAACATGGTGGTCACTGATTCAAGCTCTGCTCTCTTTGGGCTTTCTCTTCGCTCAAAATTAAACTTACAACATGCTGTTTTGAATGCAACTTCATGTTCCCGATGCCATATTTGTTCCCTGTTTTCACCGTGTTAGGAGGAGAGGAGGGCGTGGCTCGCCTACCACAAGAAGAAGTGGGCACACCAGGCCCGTCAGAGAGCAGAACGTAACAAGCGTCGTCGCCTTGATGATTGCGAGGCATCGCGGGGGGGCGCTATCCGCGTCGGTCCATCCAACAGTCTAGGGCAGTTCTTCCGACGCACAGCCCGATCACTGCTCGATATGCCCTGGCAAATCATCCAGGTGAGTCCAGCTTTGAAATCAAGCTTTCAGCTATCCATATCCGTATCTTTGACTTACAGAACTTGCCATATAAACTATGTGTGGCCCACCATTCTGAAACCAAGCTAGTAACTTCATGTCCCTGAAGTATACTTTCATTGAAGTTCCACAGCTGTCATTGCCTGTAATTACCCAAGCTTTCTGCAGACAGACGTTAGACTTCAGATCACTTTGAATTCTGAACAAGTGGGGGAGGGGAATATCAAATATAACAACCTGCTTCAGCCCTCTTGTGGAATGGTAGGTCACATTTTGTGAGGTATAGGAGACCTCTGATTTCTCCCTTGGATTCAGGTTTAAAAATGTGTCCTCCTGTGAATAGTTATTTGTCATTGCTGATATTTGATGAAAATGGTACTTATTGTGAAAAAAAAATGGTACCCGGCCCATCTTTGCTTTCAATGTCATAAACTTCACATGAATGTCTTTGAAGTGCATCACAAGTAAACTCGACCTATTTTGTGTTTTTTTTGTATGCATGCATTATTCATTTTCCAGATTGCAAAAACCGGCCATCCAGGCCTGTACAAGCTGTGGTCATTGATCGGAAGTGATCTTCATTGTATCAAGTTGCTGGTGCCAAGAATCTTCTATGTCAATCAACGACATCCCAAAGAAACAAACGAAGGACCCAGTAAGTTCATGCCTTGTTATTACTCTTCTTAGTCAAGTTATCACGGGAGTCAGGTTGCTGTAGTGGTTCTTTCCTCACCTCCCACCTCTGCGGTCCGGGTTCAAATCACGGCCTGGTCCACATGTGGACTGGGTATTTAGTCCTTACCTGATCTCATGGGTTTTACCCAAAATATTCCTCCGGGGTTTTCCTCCCACCTTTAAAACTGTAACTGCTTTTCATTGTTTCCTCTTTATGGGTTGCTTCAGGCTTGCGAGCTACAGTGCCTGGGGTGCTTTTGAGGATTCCTTGGTGTTGTTACTAGAAATGATTAATAATAATAATGATTACAATAATTGAAAAGTTTAACACAGGTATAACATGAATGCAGCTCTCTGGGAAGCATTGAAATTAAATCGTATCTGAGAAACTCTGACTGTTATCATGGGACAAGATTGTGGATTTTTATTGGAATATTTTTGTGCGAATTCCGTTATCATTTGCTTGCGCCTTTTACTTGAAGTTTAAATTTTCTCTCTCATAGTGTGGAAGAAGGTAAACCGAGCGCTACCACGTTCCAACCCAACACTGTATCTGTATGAGTATGTGGTCCCAGAGGATATCTTCCAAGAACACTCCAAGTAGGTGTGCTTGTTTTAAGTACAGTTCGTCTATTGCACCTGCTTTTGCTCTTGTGGGAACATACAGGTCTGCACTTAATGTAGAGAATGGCTTGTGTTTTTTGTTAACCCAAACGGTCTACAATCCTTCACTTGTGAGAAGATTGAAGACTGTTAAAGTTAGTGGGAACATGGGACTTGGAACTTTTTGACTTCATACAATTTTAGAATAAGGAGTGTTTGTTAGCACTACTGACTGGGAAGCATTGATCCATTTTTTACTTCACATTTCAACATCTGATTGTCTCTGGAGAGAGCCATTAGTACTTTAGTGTAATTAATCGACAGATGGACAGATCTTATAAAGTAAACACTCACCTTTCTTGAGAAATGATGGTCACGAGGGTAAGGTGCTTTCTAGTTTGTGCAAAAGAATCTAACAAGATAGAGAGAAGAGTTTATGAATACCAGATCATGCCATCCTGTTCATCTGTCTTTGACTGATCATTATCAATTACATCTCTGGCATATTTGTTGCTGGATCTGTTTCAATGATGCAGTTTTATTTGAGTTTGAAATCCTCATTGTTTCCTGTAGCGAGCTGAATGCCGACCTGTCGGCACCAGAGATTGAGGGGGTCTATGAGACACAGGTCCCCCTGGAGTTCCGTGCCTTGGTCAAGCTAGGCTGCATCTGCATGGTGAACAAGGACAATGCTCGATTCCTGGCTGGCAAGGTAGGCTCAAGGATAACCTGGCACGGCTGTGGTCAAGTGCTATATTCAGAATCCAGTCGTGAGCTGTCCAAGCCCTAATCAAGTGGCTAGGGCTAGCCAGTGACTTCCATAGGGGCCTATGTTACATCCAGCCACAACCACAACTTGTGGACAAAGCCAAGGGCTGAAATCAAGCCTAAATACCAAGGTTGTTTGAACTGGAGACTTTGAATAAGTAGGGATCGGGAACAATGCTAATTTAGGCGCTTAGGTCATGCTCATTTATTTGAAGAAGATGCCATTCCATTTCAAATACTTGCAACCTTTTAGCATGCTATTTTCACCGTCACACACATTGCCTCTTATAATCAAAATCTTTTACCTTGAGAGCACACTGTATGACTACAGATGCCTGATTTCTGTCGTACAGAGCTCCTAATAAGAAAATAAATATCTCCTCGACTGGTAAGACCAGCTCAGAATGGATGTTGGTCCAAGCAGGTATTCCTTCCCATGCATAACAGGGTTCGCACAGCACCTGGAATTCCTTGAATGTACTCCAGTAAAAAACTTGATCTTTGAAAATCCTTGAATGTCCTAAAATTTTCAAAATGTTCTGTAAAAATCCTTGAAAGTCAAAGGTCTTCTTGTTTTTTCTTCATTTGAGTCTGTTAGTCAGTTATTTTCCATTATCACACCCAGGTTGTCACGTATCAGTCCAAAAAGTCGTTGTCTGTGCGCCAGTAGTAACTATAGAAACAAGTGAGGTTGAATTGCCAGCTTGCCCTGTTTAATGCTATGACATTGGGGGAAAATACATGTAGGTACACTCATGCAGCTTTATACAGTTATAGTGTACATGCTCCCCAAAAGTGTCGCTGGTATTCCGCACCGCTGTTTGTGCATAATAGTACTAGGGAGTCAGCAGCATTGGACAGCCAGCAAGGTCAAACCACCCGCCCGCCTAATTGGCAACGTGATTGTACGTTTATGTACTTGTACTGCACATCGGGCTGATCTCGGTATTGTGCGGCAGGATCACATTTTGAAAAGTTGGCATCTCTGGAATTGAAAGCCATCCGTCTTTTCTTATGGAACGATGCCGAAGAAAGGAAAATGTTCTTTACAGGACAGATGGCTCAAGCAGGATTCGTTGAAAAAAATAGCTTGTACACAGGCCGGATCGTCACACTGCCCAATGCAGAGTGCAGTTATGCATGTAAGCCATGTCCATAATGGGACCAAATGTGGCACGAAAGTCCAGGAAATTACTGTTGAAAACTCCTGGAATGTCCCAGAAGCAAATTCTTTGTGAGGTGTATGAACCCTGCTAAATACCTTTGGAGTCAGGAAGTCAAAACAAATTACAAAACTTATGAATTTTCAACAAATTTGTTCAGCTGTTCTACTTCATTTTTTTGAAACACCTCTCCAGCAATGCCATGGCATTTCCTTTTTCAAGCAGTTGTAAATAAGTTTGTTATGTAAAGATTGGGTGCATACTGCATGAAGTGGTGCACAGCCAGCGTGTCCTTTATCAAGAATTTATGACAGGCCAAGTGACCAGCTCTCCACCAGTAGGAGTGGCTAAAGTAATTGCCGTTGATATTTTTTCAATCTGCCCCCCTCCCCCAATTTTCATCCGATATCTTTGCATTGCTTGTTTTCAGGAGTTTTCTGAGTTGAGCCTTAAGAAGATCTTAGAGTAACTCTGCGGTAATTTTGACACCAATTTTGCAAAAATCAAACATAGTGTTCTTGCACAGCGCGTTTTTCCGAGACATGTCATCCAAAAATGTATACTCTTTCCTCTGCTGTGCTCCATACACAAGAACTGGCTTGCATGTAGCCATGAACTTCAAATCACCATGACCACAAAATATTACATTTGATTGAATTCAAACTTCACAGGATCAGGAGTGCCTGTTAATGCTACATTTAAAAAAAATGTGGCGTAGCTGAGTTCTTAGGAAGGAATCCCCCCCCCCGGCTGTGATATGGCCCAAAATAACCCGGCTCTTTTAGGGTTATTATTCCTCGCTGACTTCAACAAAATGCACGTTTTCAGATCAAAGTATTCTCTTTCAAGTTTGGGATGACAGAAAAATACCGGATTATATGTACACTTTAATAAGAAAATCCTTCTCAAGCTGTGTACTTGATTTTGTCAACAAGGAATTGGAAACCTTTGACCTTGGGCAGCTAGAATTCAAGACATTGGCACAGTTTTCCTATCTTCAGCCAGGGAGTCTTCGCAGGATATATCTCTACCATAACATTGTGTAAGTCACTCTGACTTTGTTTGAAGCATGTTTCTATAGGGATGAATGTCACCGGTAATCTTTGAAATGTTAACACAGGTCAGCTCGCTCAAATCAGCCTCCAAGGTTCTGGGGGTGCACAGCTCTTGAAATATCAGGCCCAAAGTCCTCCCAATCTAGTCCAAGTTCCGTACCGTAAGAAATGGCCAATGTGCTGCCAACCAGGATTGAGAAAAGTGTGATATAACAGAGCTTCAGGACCACACTTTTTTCTGTTCGAGTTTTGAAAAGTGTTAATCCATGCAGCAGATGGGCGTAACTAGCCCTACATGAATGTGTGAAAACAAGGATTTGAAAAAGTTTCAAACTTGTTTTCATCTTTGTCAACATTTGTCCCCTGGAGTCTCACAAAGAAAAAAGCAATTTTATTGAACAGATTTTAGATGGGGAACAGCGTTGTAGTTTCTATTCCTTGCCAATCGAGCTTATGATCTTTATTGTGTTAAGCCAAGCAGATCTTTATAATGGATGCAGGCTTTTGTCCTGTTTGTCATCTTGCCTTTTTTCCAGAGGGTCTAAGGCAATGTTCGGCCTGTTTTTCTCCAACTCTTCCAAGGCCAATATCTTTGCTGTTGACACTGTCCGTACCAACCAGATGCCAAACCTGACGTTGATGTACCAGACAGAGAGACAAGCGAAGTATGTGACAGAGATCTTCAAGGATGGTTTACCTCAAATGACAGAAACTGTTACATTTGCCGTCACATTAGTAGAATTATCCTTCAAGAGATTTTTTTCACCTTTGATGGAACAGGACAAAGATGTCAACTTGTAACTTGGGGCTTTAACTATTTTTAGCCTTAATTAAATACTGCAAATGTTCTTGTGTTTGAGTTCCGAAAGGCACTGTTTCACCCAATTCATATTTCATTGTTAATGTATGAAAGTAGTTTTTTCTTGACAGAATAGATTAATTTTATGATCGAGTTTCCATCCTTAGGATTGCCCGTGGGACAGAAGAGGAATTTCTTCCCCCAGAAATGCACAACTTTGAAGTTCAAGTTGAAAAAGACATGACAAAGGTATGATTAAAAGAATAACTTCATCTGTACATGTTGGATTGGTTCACACAAAATGTGACATTTTGGTTTATTTATTTTATTAACACTTGGTACATGTTATTGGTTTCCACAGAGATGGAGTACAGATTTAATTGTGCACAAGTTAGTTTCATGTGAATGAGTTAAATTGTGGAAATACTAACTATGGTGTGTTTCTGAGCCAAGAATCAAAAACTGGTTTTTTTTTCGACAATGTTGGCTTCTCTTGTAGTTTCTAACCACTGTGTGTTCCAGGCTCTTTGTTACATTTCACAATAAATCCATTAAATTGACTCTTTTTATGAGCAAGTTCTTTCTAGAACCATGAACTGACTGAATGAAGTCAGTTCTTAGCTCTCTACTCCAATAAGTGAAACTTTGCTACATCACTAGACATTACTCCTATAATTTAATGGCCACTGCAGGTGTACCGAGCTATCAACCGCTTGCTGTCGTCTTACAAAGACGAGAGGAAGGGGCCCACATTTATTGCTGTCCAGTCACCAGTGGGTGAGTCTGTCAATGTCCAAAAAAATGGGGGAGATGATTCCTGATCACCTTGTCATCTTTGAACACCATGTTCGTTTTGGTTTGTCAAATGAGAACCTGTGCACACCCCATAGCCCTGCATACAAACATAAGAGAAGGGTCGTGTTTATTCCAAGATAGGGACTTCTCATCTAAATACTCACCAGTGACGCAATGGAGAATTAGGCACACTTGATTCTGGCAGGTTTTTCCACAAGTTAGACATGCATACTTCATGGCAACATGTACTTCCATGTACCAGTGTGCATGAATGCAGAGCGAGCCTCCCTGGATGTCGCTGCTAAAGTGAAGCTCCCTCTTATCGTCGCATGAGGGGTTCACAGCCAATATTGCATCAAGTTTGCTGTAGAGTGACACCATTAGACAACAGTGACCATCTATTTCACCTTGGAACTAACTAAAGGATGGCTAGCCCTCCTCTTTGCTGTAAAAGTCACAGACTGTCAAAAATTCCTTCCACTTGATTTGCCGCAGTACACACATACATACACAAGGATCATTTGACTGCTTTTGACTGATAGGACAGTTTAGATGAGAATGGTCATTACTGCCGCCGTAGAATTGTAGGAACCCAAAAGATTGTAAAGTTGGTGAGTTAGCCAAAGGCTACTCATGGTCTGTAAGTCTGCACGTGTCGTTGAGTCCTTAAATACGCCAAATACTTGTTAGTGGCTTCCATTCGTTTTGTCGCTGATAACTCGCTATTACAACAGTTGTTAATTTTTTTTCTTTTGAAATTGAAAAAAATCACCTTTGCTGGAACATGTACAACCCTTTTCTTGTCAGACAACATGGAACTGGCTCGTCATATCCCCATGCTAGACGACTTCCCATTGGTTCGTCTACACGTCAATGACGGTGAGAATCTCTACAGCGTCCTGGACTGGCAGAGACAAGGTTCCAGACGACTCCTTCAGCATTACCTCAATGTGGACTATCTTCTCCTGGTATGTTGATGCTTGTTCAAGCAAGCATGTCGGCCAGGTCTGCCTCAGTGTTGAGGTGGACAGAGTTGGCATCTGTCCTTGCCCTTGCAGTGGGTAAGGACGGTGTTTACCTCGTCATCAGTCACTGAATTTTTTTTTTAATGCAGATTCGATATCTTATATCATTTCAACTCTTCATTGCTAAGTAGCAGAATCAAGGCACTAAAAACAATCTATGCTTATAGTAGAGTCTAAAAAATTGATATTTATAGAGTGATGAAGTGAATTACAAGCACAGTTACTTATGTAAAAGACATTTGTGCGAGAACCAGTGAGTGAACCAACATGCACGTGCACTCCGTTCATTTACACTATGAATACTGGTTAAAAATGACATCACGCTTTGGTACTCTGCAAGCTCTAGGTTCACCATTGAATCTTCCAATTCTCATGGGAAAGGTCCCGACCACAGCTTCGGCGTATCAAGCGCAACTGAGCCCCACTGGAAGATGGTGCTGCTGATGTAAAAGTTGTGATTTTAACCTACTGTAGCTATAACCAACTGTGAGCAGTGCAGGCAAATTTGTTCTTAAGCTCAGGAAAACTTGACCTTGACAGATTTTTTTGTTGAGGAAAGGATGGGTTACTAATTCATCTTGTCTCTTCTCTTTCCTCAGAGCTATCTGGAGCAGAGTCGTTACTTCCACGTTCCTGTTGGTAATCTCCCTGAGGATACCGGGATCTTTGGGGCCGACCTCTTCTACGCCCGGCACCTGCAGAAACACAGCCATGTGATGTGGGCATCGCCCACAGAACGGCCGGATCTAGGAGGGAGGGAAGCTGACGATAGCAGGTTGGTTTGTTTTATCCTTGTTTACTTTCTTGCAAAGACAAATCGGCCGAAATTCCTACATTTATTCTTGTCTGTGTTTTTCTTGCTATTATTATTTTCTTGCTATTCTTTTCTATTAAGTAAAAGCAGTGACTCAAACTTTCTGTGTTGAATTTTTGATTTCAAAAGGCACAACCAAAACAAAAATCTGACAAACGAACAGACACAAAAATCTCTTTCCTTTAACCCGTTGACTTGCAGAGTGCCCACACGTGCAAAGCACCACCCTGAGGAAAAAAAAGAAATAAGTATTACATTCCCCTCGTTAGTCCACGCAGCACCTGTGAATGGAGATTTATGAGGTAGTTTGGTCATGGTAAGGTACACTTGAAGTTCTTGACCCTTTCATGCAGGCTCGTGACTGAGTTTGAAGAGAGTTCCAGCATCGACATGAACCAGTCTGGCTGTTATCGTACCATCTGCGTGGAGCTGGACATGGCTAGCTTAGCGGTCAATACACTACTACAGGTCAGTGTGGCATGGTAACAGCGGGGATGTTATCCCGGCTGCCGTACCCTCTTTCATCCCTTTTCAACATCCAGGGTTATGGTTTGTCAGGACTTTTTCCTGATTTCATGATTTTGTCATCAGCATTTTCCCGATTTCAGGATTGTTTTTAAACAATCTGTTTTTAAAATCTGGAGTATTCAGGGTTTACCAATGTGAACTTTTTACACTTAAATTTTGATAAAGAGCACAAGAAATGGTTATTTCAAGGGGTTCCTTTAAGGCAAACACAAAAGCAAACCGTCAACCCTACACTGCTGGGGCCCCCTCAAACCTTTTGGTGATTATTTCATGGATTTGTAATTTTTCTCCAATCTTACCTTTGAACATCCGGATAACATCAGCAGCACACAGGTGCAGGTATTTCCCATATGCCTGAAATTTAGGCAAAACTGTCAAAACTCACTTAAATTCTTGTTATAAGAGTGATTTAGAATAATTCTGTATTTTTAAGATGTGTGAGATTTATTTAAGTTCCTAGGAGCTTGTGTGTGGAATAAACCTGTCAAAGCCAAGAACGCTATGCAGTTGAAGAGGATAACAAAATCCACATCCCTTATGCATGGCTTCCAGTTGCTGTTAGTTGTTTATGAACGTGTGATAAACAGTCAAAGAAATTATAATAATAATGATTATTTTGCATTGTACCAAGTCTGCCTAAATTAACACTCTAGGTACTTCACTTAATACAGTAATATTAATATGATCGTGACAAAAGAAAACTTAAATTAATAATTATCAATTTAAATGCAAACTAAACTAATAAGAAACTTTAAGAATTAATATTAAATGAAATATAATACGTTTCATCAATTGGCAGAGTTAATAATGAGTATAAAGGGCCCAATAGGCTGCAGAATTAATTTTTCACTGGATTCCTTGTGCCAGATTGAAGTGGTGAGTTAATTCTGTTCCTTTTCCAATGTTAGTCTCATCACATCAATGAGATGGAGGGCAGTGCAGGCAGCATCGCTTTTGACGCCACCCCTCAGATCTCTTTGGAAGACATGGTGACTGGAAATGCTGGTACGGCAACGCTGCTGTCCAGCTACGATGAAACCGCGCTCTGCTCTGTAGCGTTCAGGTGTGTTAGCTTTGGGTGTTAGTTGTCAGGTCATATCACCGCGATAACGCAGCACTTGCTAAGGCTTAATAGACAGAGCCTCTCCTCAATCCCATTCCATCCAGCCCTCTTAACTTGTACATGGGAAACAAAATCATAGGAGCTGTATATACGGCAGTGTTGTTTTATAGCCATGAGTGAAGCTGAAGAACAAAGCCAATTTGAGAAAAAACTTGCACTATGCTGATTGGTATTCCTCAAACTGGTTGCATACATATAACAAGTACACGATTACTGTTTTGTTCTTTAATTTTGTTATTCTCCAGAATCATGAAGAGCATGGTGCATGGTTGGCTGCGTGATGTCACGACGTATAGCAATGTCTTTGCTGATCATCAGATTGTGCACTTCTATCGGTAATCTTTTGCTTGAGGTTTTCTTTTTGAAACATTTCCCTTGATGATTTCAAGTTTCGATTTTGAAAAGCAAATGTGATTCTCGAATTTCATTCAACTTGTCTTTCTGTACCGAAGACACGGATTAAATTCAGAGGTTTGACATTGATATTCATCATCATGAGAGGACTCAATTCATTTCTCTTTTGTACTGATCACTGCAGGTGGTTGCGTTCCCCCTCGGCTCTCTTGTACGACCCCGCCCTCCGCCGCACCCTCCACAACCTCATGAAGAAGATGTTCATGCTCCTTATGGCAGAGTTCAAGCGTCTCGGTGCGACGATTGTCCACGCCAACTTCAACCACGTGCTGGTGTGCACGAAGAAGCGGCGCGTGATCGACGGGGTGGCCTACGTGGATTACATCACCAACAGCATCAAGTCACGGGACCTGTTCCATGGGATTGACCTGACATACAAACAGTGCTGGGAACTTCTCATGTGGCTAGATCCAGTAAGTAGAAATTTTTTGCACGGTAAAATGCATCCACTTATCTGCACTAAGTTGTCACAGTCAGATCCATCACCAGTCTGGAGTATTACCCTCGAGAAATCTTGTTCAATCTGACCAATCACAAGGCCTGTTCTAGCATCTTGCAAAGGATTATGGGTACAATGTATTTCTATGTTAAGGGGTGCTTTCCTTAAAAGTTTGGGCATACGGCACAAAACACACCGACCAAAAAGTTCCGTTTCAGAAGATTTGATTGGCTGTGCAAAAAAAACAACTACAGACATCTATGCATTCTAAAACACGTTTGACCATGTACCAATGCGATTTAAACTTCATCGTTGCCGATGTGAGATATTTAATGTTGAAGTTGGACGAAAATTGCTGTACGTGTTTCACTATTTGCATCACTGGGAGAGCAAGGGCGCAAGAGGCCATCAGTGTGAAATCGGGTTGCTGAAAAGGGCAGACAGCAAAAAGTTAAAGCATAGTTCAAGAAGGTAGGAGCTGGTTGTAACACATGAAGCCTGGGGAGGGAACGTGTCTTTGAAAAATCCCACCCACCCCAAGGGATAGGGTCGCTTGCTCGGACTCCGGTGTCTACGCTCGAATCTTTCTGCCCATACCTGAGACAAAAGACTCTGGAGTCCAAACAAAACGGCAATGCAAATAGTTTACTAGGGGCACACAGTAATACTTCAGACTGACCACAAGTCATTCACTTCAAGTCACAAGCTTTTCAAATAATGCATGAATCATCCGTTTTTGTCATCCTTTTTGCAATCATACAAACCATACTCTGATTCAGCCGCCTTCTGAAGCATACCCTCAAACAGAATGATGTCTGATTGACCATTGTCCAAGTTTATGAAAACGCACACTGGCTATAAACTGCTGCCCTCCACACATACATTTGGTACCATCATGAAGGATTGGCAACCTCTAAAGGGTTCCTCTTACATGCCATGAAAATGGTTGTTTGCTGCGTAAGATCTAATGTGTGCAAAACTGCAACACTCTTTCCACTGTTGACAAATACTAAACCATGGTTTCAGTTGTACAGCCAGTGGTTTGTTGATGACTCTGGGAAGAAGCTTGTGGATTTTACACATTCAGTTGAAACTGGGTGTGCATATTCTGTGTCAATTGCACATGCACACCATCTTGGCTTCTGTACAGTGCTGCATAATTCCTGTAACCAACTGGTTGCAGGAATCCATTGTGAGAAGACTTTTGGCTACAAGACTATTTATTAGTTACTGGTGTAATTACTCTCTAGGCGAATCATGGTGGGGTCAAAGGTCAACTGCCAAAGTCACTGCTCAACCAGGAAGCTGGTGAGGAGTCACATGACCTAGAGGAAGAAGAGTCTGAGAATTTGACACAAGATGAGGAAGCTCAAGAGGTACGCAGACACGTAATGTTATAGGACAGGACATTGATACTGATGAGGGTTTCCTAAGAATCCATGAACCCTACTTGGGCCCCATACACGAGCGAAACTGGGCACTCTGTAATTGGAATCATTGTAGCTGAAGCTTTGATTTGAGGTTTTGCAGGTTTTTTTGTGGTGCCTCCAGGTAAAACCTTGATTCACCACCTGTAATTTAATGGGCCTCGAGCCAGACCAAGAGAGGCGGTTTTTCAAGCAACATGGGCTGCCTTGGTAGCGCATCGCTGGTTCACAAACGATTTTGAAATATAGGCGTTGCAATCACATCGCTGCCACCAAAATAAACACTACCAACCAGTATGGCTCTTTTCAACCGATAAGGGGGTGCTCCTGCTCAGGTTGGATTGTGCATTCTCTCCTTGTCTCTCCAGGCTGCCACATTAGTTTTGTTTGTTGGCATTATGTTTTAAGCTTTTTATGGCACGTATAGTTCACAAGTTATATGCATCACAAACCCATAGATTCTTTGAGGATTACCAAATGTACTTCATATTGAGAAGTCTTAGCATTTAAGATGACCAGTTTTGTTAACATGCAGGTACTGTTCGACAGGCCCTTAGCCTCTGTGACACTGGTTTAAGAATGTTTTGTGTCATGTTAATTTTTATTCAGAACGAGATTGAGATGAATTGGAATGTTATGCACTACCTTCCGACAGCAGCGGCATGCCAAAACAACTTCAACGTAAGTTTCATCAGGGCTGGAGATTAAGCCATAGTGACAATTCATTGAGAAGAGTTTGTAGGAATCAAACATGTACATGAGGTCTAGTTCTCATGGACACCATTTCAAGCCATTAATCTTGACAGAGTTTGACCACTAACCTACTAAGGCAATTTTCAATTGTTTTATGCTATTAAATGTCCAAGGCACTGTTCATGCAACTGACCCATTTCCTTACCTTAGAGAATGTTGCTAGATGGAGGAATATGGAAACCCATGACCACTTTTACCGTGCGTACATTAATAAAACTCAAGGCCGCAGTCAAGTCCTCCTACAAATCCTTTAACGCAACCGTTCACAAGTCCAGTTCCCAATGCAAGGTGAAGAGTGACTAAGGGGGGATTTTGTCATTTTGTTTGTATACCATGCACCTGGACTTGCGACTGGACGATATGTGGTAGACTTGTGATTGACTTGTAGGGACTTGTGATTAAGGCTGGGATTCCAAATTCGTTTACAGATTCCCCCCACTGTTTAAAAGGAACCGCCCCTTTTAGAGATTTGACATTTTAATTGATGCAGTCTGGCTTTCATTTTTATTTTAAACAATACCTGTAAAAAAACTTATTTTCAGAATATGTTGGTGTTTGGCCATATCAAAGAAATACCATGAAATCATCACGGAACTTTAGCTAGCTATTTACATTGTAGACAATTTGTTGTGTTTGAAGTTTTCAATGATACCGTGGTGAGACTGGGATATTTAAACGGTAGAGGAAAGTTTTCCAAATGCTTTTCAAATTAATCATAAATTCCAACCCTTAGTTGTGATGGACTCCAACGACAGCAGTGTCAAAATGTCAACTAAAGCTGTATTAAGTTTCAGCACACCTGTTGACCTTGGAGGATTTAGTAAGTTGTGAAACTGTCCCGACATTTGGATCAATCAGCAACTCTTGAAGTATGTGATTTCAGTTCATGAAGAAATTTATCTACATGCTGCAGATGATCATAGCTGGGTACATCCTTGCTATCTATCGCAACGCCCAAGATGAGCAACGCCGCACAATGCCCGGCAACACTCCCATCCGTCGACGTGGTCAGACTCAAGAGACGCAGCTCGCAGCCGACGAAACCACAACACCCTCTACAGTGACGTACGCGCAGGGTTTGATCGAGGGAGAGCTGTCCCAGCGACTGTTTGCGTAAGTTTGGTTGATTTAAAAGGACTGGTTTGAAAAGGCTTGCTCGCTACAGCCTGGTTCTGTTTCTTTCAATTCAGATTTTATACTTGAAGCATTTACAAGAGCTCACTTTATTAGCTGTGCAACTATTGAAAATTTGTAGCATAAATATTTGCTTCCCAGGTGATCAATTTAGTAAGAATCAATGTCCAGGATAATTGATATTCATGTTGAAAACCAGGATAATAAAATTTCTTAGTGATGTTTGACTTAAAAAAAACGCTAGGGCCTCTGTCCACGTGGACAACTACCTGCTCATCGGCCACTTTTTTCTTACAGAATTACGCAAAAAATTCAGAAGAAAGTGTCCGGGAATCGCAACTCAGTCCATGATGCATCGTCAGAGTTTCCTCAACTTCCCGGGTCCCATCTGCCTCTCAATAATCCCGCCCTGGAGTTTGTCAAAGCAGTCTGTAAGGTATAAATCCATCCGTTTACCAGGACTGTATCAAAAGGGTTCCCACGGTCATGGAAACGCCTGGAAAAACATTACATTTTCTTGCAATTGCAATGAAGATCCTCAGCACTTGTTTGCAAATTGAAAGTGAAACATTCGTCCACTTTGGTTAGCTCAAAACTGAAGGTTATTCGGAAAAAAATGATAAAGTGCCAGGAAACATCCTTGACAATTCCTTGTACAGCGTTGTTTCTCCAGTCACATGCTATCAAAATTGCTAAAGTACTTCCAGTGTCCAAACTGGAGAAGATTTGACAATCTCATCTCTACCATTGCTGTTCTGTTCTTAATAAAACGCCTGTAGACTACTTTGAGTTTCAGAAACAAAATGCATGGTTCCACTTTTGGTCGACTCTCTCTGCCTAGGTTCTATCTTTAGACTCAGATGTCACCAACCAGGTGAATCGTCTCCAGCGTAATCTCTTCCGGCTGATAGGCACGGGGGAATTCTCGAACGACGCCGTGTGGTGTGACCCCTGCCTCTCCTACATCCTGCCAGAGGTCATATGCCGTGTCTGCAACCACTGCCGTGACCTGGACCTGTGTCGAGACCCACTCCTCGTTCAAGACGGAAACTCGGTGTAAGACTTGCCGCATTTTTGGGCAAAAAGACATTAGTCTACTGTATTATCCCGTGGTCTTTAGAAAGGTTTTTTTTATTCGAATTTTTTTTCCGAATTTGACTGCAAGCACTGAAACAAGAATCATAGAATATTCAACCCATTTTCCCATCTTTTGAAGCGGGCAACATTTTGTAGAAAACACTATATTCATTGGCCGCGGGAAATAGAACCTTCTTCAGGGCAGGAACTTTGTTCTTGAAAGGGCAAGACAGTTTCTCATTTCAAAGGGCACTTGCATTAGAAAATAAACTTGTCTATGGGGGTATTTCAATGGGCACTGAAGCAAAGACCAGGGGCATCAAGACAATTGCCTCCGATGCCTCCATGAAGTTCCTGTCCTGCTTCTGGTCATTTAGAGTCCTTCAGGGTGTGCACCCTGAAGGACTCTAAATGATGTGCACCTGTGTATTTTATTTACTGCTGATTCATTTAGAAAGTTTGTCTATTTGAGGGCATGCAGTTTTTCAGTCCTCTTTCGTGTTATTTTTGCCTCAAAATGCAATCCTGTGTGGCTGAAGATCCAGGGAAATATGACCCTCCCTGGTCACTCAAGTTCCTCGGGGCACATACATGTAGACATGCACTAGTGACTTCATTGCTGGTCCATATGTGTTTAGTATCTAAAATGATTCATTTAGTAAATTTGCTTATTTGAAGGCATTCACTATTTCAGTACCCTTTCCTGTTAATTTTTGCCTCAAAATCCAATCCCCAGAGATGGACCCTCACATTGGCTCAAACCTTCAATTTGCCCATGCATGATGAAAAGAGATACCTTCGGTCGCCCAAGTGAAGTGTTGGACAGCCCTGCCAAAACTATGGTTAACTTACCGGTCGTGTTTGTCAGATCCCAAGAGCTGTCATTTATCTGAATATTTCAATTCTTGCCTTTAGTGCACTGTGGCAGTGTATTCAGTGTAATACAGAGTATGATGTAGCCACTATCGAGCAGTCCTTGATTGAGGCGGTACAACGATCTTCCATGGCCTACACACTACAGGATGTGGTCTGTGCTAAATGCCAACAGGTAGGATCCACTGACCTCAGTGCCACATCATGATCCCGAAAATCAAATGGAAACTTTGGCTAACTTCCCGAAGAGGAATCATTTGCTGTAGTTGAGTCTAAATTAGCCCTCCAGAAAACTTGGAAAGTTAGCTTCAAAAGGCTTGCAGTTTTCAACTAACCCAACCACAAATTTATGTAGGTGATTTTATGAAGAGTTGTCTAAACTGGTGCAGAATTTCACTGACCAAACAAAAATGATCTTAGCATTCAAAACCCTGGTGCTAGTGACTTGAAATAAAAACAGCTTATGCATTTGGGCAGATTTTCAAGCTTGTCCTTTGTAAAAAGTGCCTTTCTTCACAATAGGAATCATAACTTATTAATTGGTCTGATTATATTTCTAGATAAAGATGCCCAATATGACTTCCTACTGTGAGTGTGCTGGAAATTTTATCACCACGGTTACAAATTCAAATTTCTTGAACAAGATGAAGACATTCAGCAATATTGCACGGTGAGCAGGAACATTCTCTCCTAAATTGTTTCAATCATCAAGATTACTGTATGTTGTTCATAATTATGAACACAGCCATGCAAAATAATCGTAAATGAACCCGGCTTTTGGGGGGGAGGGGAACCGTCTCATGGGGGGCAGATCTCGGTTGTCCCGTGCCTGATCTTTGTGAAAATTTTAATCCCTTTCAAGATAGACCCAATGTTGAAAATTATTGCCAGACAGAATCCACGCCCACTATTTTGAATCACTGTTACAGAAAACCCATCGTTATTTGATTGCAGACACTATGGCATGACGCTCCTTCAACACACAGTAGATTGGGTTCTTCAGATGAATTCGACATCAAGCAGTTAACACCAAGTCCTTGCTACCTTATCAAGACAGTCATGCCTCAACGATGAAGACATGCCTCAAGGATGAAGACATCTCTGCTTAGATTATCATCTCACCTCCAGTCAACTGAAACAGTTACAGTTGAGCAGTCGGGTCATCTGTTTAGCCACATAAGTAATCTTTGGCCAGTCAAGTAGACCGAAACATGGTCCTTAGTTACATCGTTCCAGTCTGAGATTTTGTCAGAACCCTCAGTAAAAGGAAACTCTCAGTAAAAGGAAACATCTGTAATGGAGTTATCTTCGCATATTGGTGGTACATTTCATTTTCCCTGAAGATCTCATTCTCTGAAAGAAAATATAACATGCAAGAATCACGATGCTTTACGATTTTCTGCCATGTCAAGATATTTTGAGGCAAGGGTTATTAGCCGGATTAATTCTTTGATAACCAAAATGACACAGTGGTGTTCACAATGCACTTGTCTGGCACCACTGTTATCACGTTGAAGCCTTTCTTATCTATCTTTCTTTACACAGATGCTTCGACAAAAATGTGAGAATGTTTAATAATTATATAAAAGGGGGAGGAATAGAGACCCACAGAGTGAGAAAGTTAAATGTGTGGATGTGGTATTTTAAAGATGGGAAAAAATTCAAGCCATGCAACAACTTCAGAGAAATTTGTTGAAGTTCACATCTTGCTGTGCCCCTTGCTGGTTAGAGGTGTGTTTAGGTAAGGGTTGGCCTGGAATGACCTCTGACCCATAGGTCAAAGGGTAATTCCAACATGTCACTGCAGCTTTTCAGAAGTATACTTTACAGACTGTCGCCATACATTCACATTATGCAAACACAGTTTTATAAACCTCACGGAAAATGTAAAAATCCCTGTAAAATTAAAATTATTAAAACTAGGTAAATTGTATTGGGTTCAAAATTGTTTTGTGAAGTTCATTTATGTCAATAAGATTACTTTGAAGTAGAGGTTAGTACAAAGTATTATTAAGTTTATTTACAAATAATCCTGTTTAACAGTAAATATTCCCAAAGAAGTACATATTTTAGCATTGTCTTGTTTCTGGAAGACTAGTCTGAGAAGGGAAGGAACATTCAGTACACTCCAAACCGATCCCGCCTACTCACACTCTAGTGCATAATATACATTGAATACCTTCTAACTCAACACGGGTATTCTAAAAAGGCATGACTGCAGGTTCAAAAGACAAAAATTATCTGGGGCAAAAGTTGCATCTATTGCCAAAAAATGGCTCTATCCAGCAAGAAATGAGAGACGGGGGTACCCCCAACATCTCCAGTCGCTATACACACCTCTAGACCACTGTTACCGAACACATCCCCCTAGATGTATGAAAAGAATTCTCTCCGTCTCATATCTTGCTTCATATGACAAAAACGCCCCCTCCAAAATTTCATTTTTATTTATTATTTAAGTTTACAATGGGTAAAATAAAATAAATAAAAATATTACATACATAGTTTAAATATAACATCAAACCTATAAAAAGACTAAACCCTAACCCCAAAGTAGTTGCGTGACCCTGCGGGATTACTGAAAAGTGTACTAAATCACCGTCAAGTAGTTCTCCCATTAAATTAATGCATGTATCAATTTTTACCTCTAAGCTGCGTTAAACTCTAAAAAGAAATAGTTGTGTTTGATGGATAGGATTCCTGGATAGGAATGTATTCTCTAACGTGCAGTGGTCCGCTGTATTTACAAGTATATCGAATGAGCCCATAATCGATTTAACGCATACTTGTTTGCGTGCTGCACCATCGATACCTACGATGGCTTTGTCATTTAAATTAGGAATAGGTTGCCAGAAGAGATTTCTATCAACCACGCAAACACGCCACTGTCAACAGCAATAGAGACCCTTGGTAAACACTCCACAGTAATAAGAGAGTCGTGGCGGTACGTATTGCGCGCCGGGCTCGTCAAAATGTTTAACACACAAAAGATTTCTTGCACAGAGCGTTTTAGAAAAAAATATGGACATTGGCAGTGCCAAACATGCAACGACCTGTTGTAAAAGAGCTTTGCATAGGATACCGATCGATATCGTCCATTGTAATTTGTATGAAAATAGCTTAATCGTAGTCATGCTGTAAAAGCCCTGACAAATACTCGTAAAGCCAAATCCTAGACCAATCCAAGAAGGTCAGAGCACATGTAAATGTAAAAACTACTCGGCTCTTTTACGTTTCACATACAAGATTAAACTACCAGCAACAAATTATTTTGTTGTAGGAAGCCCGCCATATCTGATGCCACCAGCAGCCCCATTCATAACTACGTCCCCCATGCAGTGCCGTTGCTAACCTGTTGCTCACAACGCACTCAAGTGTTGAGTGAATTCACGGTACACGTATATAAAATCACATGGATCTGGGTGATACTGTGTGAAAGAAAAATATAACGAGTACTGTCATAAATCATTATAGTCCAGTCATCTAGTTTACAGTTGGCAAACACAATTTCAACGTGCCGCCCAGTAACACCTGTCGAAGTGCAAGCGTCCCATTCGAGATCACACGACTAGGAAGAGAAACCTGCGTTAGAGACTGGTAATTACATGTATATCCTTTCCTCGACTGTTAAACTTTGAACACCGTGATTGTGGCGATAGATCATACCTGTTGGAGGAAATTAAATCACTTCTTTCCAAAGAGTGAAGGATATTAATGAACAGGTGTTTCTGAGGAGGTAATGCAAAATCTTGCTTGGATTAGCACGTAGCAACCAGAAAGCATTCCAGCAGGAATGTGGCCTGAGCAACGTCAGTTGAACTTTGAATGCAATTAAACCATATAACGGGTATGCAACACTTTAGACGGACGTGTATAATTGTGAACAGCCGCAGTCTGAAATGTGGTAAGTAGAATGTCATTTCATCGTGTTCACTTTTAAATTCACGTTTTGCAGAAAAACTGAGTCAGTTATCATCAGCCATGTAAGCCACACCGCAATCAGCAAGTCAACCAGCCCCACACCAAGACAAAAACTTGTGATTTTCGGAACGACATGTCACCCAAAGTTAGTTGTTCTTAATTTCTTCACTAAGAGTACAAACAGGTCTGGTGATTCACAGAACGCATGCTGATGTTGAAACATTGAACCGAACCATAGAGCAAGGAACAGAACTAAGAGAGAACTAATTTAGAATCAAGCCTAATATTTTTTCGAGGCACTGTATCCTTAAAGTTTATTTCTACATATCGTGGTGTCTGAGTCGGCTTACACCAGTCTCCAATTTAAATTGAGAGCTAGGTGGTGGCGTGCGACTGTAACCACCTTAAACATAATGGTATTGCACCGAATTTAATCTATACGAAGTATTTTCATAGTTGATCATTAGACGAATTTTATTCTGCGTGGGAAAATGAAAAGTGCCATGCACTCGCTAAGACACGATCAATTGATCTTCGCCTTATTTAATTTCCTGACGTTGTCCTTCAAAATGATTGTGGATAATTCCAAGAACATACTAAAGATAAAACCGTTCAGACTTTGGTAAGGATTAAGCTTCCGACTGATTGTTGTCCGTATTCTGTCTATTGACAATCTATTACCTAACACCATTGTCCAGATTAGGCTTCAGTCTCTTTTCAATGTGAGTGACGTGTTTAGGGAGCTTATGTTAAAATGCTGCATTCCGGTGAAATTCATTTTTAACTGGTAAAGAATCCTGACATTTGTATAATTCTTCCTACAAAGGTTTTTCACGTGACGTAATGTGATAGGCAAAGACATTCCAGGAAGCGCACCATGTCCGTGGAGGCGCATGCATTTTTAAATCTGTGTATTCAGTTTTATTGGCAGTTTCATGAATGTTGAGACTTCGAAGGCGCGTTTTCCGCGCTGATCCGTGTATATTGAATGCTTTCAACAATCACGTGACTGAAAGTAGTCTATTCGTCGTCAAATAAAGATGAAAATGCTATATGTAATTTTTTGCTATATAGAGAGTTTTCCACTGAGATTTTAATACAAATAATACAAAGAAAATTTTTACGTGCTCAGATAATCCTCATCAAAATATAAACCGTTGAGCATCAGATGAATGCAGTTTTTGTGTATCCATTTATATCCATTCAGAAACACCATGACGCACTGATCGCATTTGCGAATTGATCATGAGTTGGAAAGCTCTGTCGCCGGCGGAGTGACCCTGGTAGTGGTTGAACCACGGCCATGTACTCTCAGACTGGACACACCATGCTGGATGTGGAGACAATCCTGGGCCTGCCGCGCCCAACTAAGAAGCCTTCGAGCCTCCGGAAGCCGCGCCAACAAGCCCAGCCCAAGTACATCAACAAGGAACGTGCGCTTGCCATAGCCAAGAAGTTCAAGATCAACCAGATTGGGAAGGTCTCTGTCCGTGCAGGGAGTAGCAATGCCCTGGATGACCCACCGAGAGTCAGCCTGCAGTCGGAGAAGGTCTTGACCAGACGGATCCTCCTGGACCGCGAGAAGGGCTTGGAGACGGCCATGAATACCAAGGACAGTGCCGTCGGCAAGTGCATCCTCGGTAAGAATGATTACGAGACCAGGAGACTTGGAGTGGAGTTTGAGAAGCTCAACGAGGACAATGACAGGAAGAGCTACCAGCTGTTGAAACGAAAGAGCGTGTTTGTGCATCAGCGGGGTCTTATACTGACGCAGGGAGGAATTGTTTTCGATCCCACTTCTGCCACCGCAAACAAACGGGATGTGCAGATGGGCCCTGATGCTACAAAACCACTGCCAGGAATTCGGCCCTCGCAGACAGGTGAAGATGCCCCTGGTGACGGCACATCGAGACCCAAAAGGGATAAGTCACCCTCATACATGCGGCCGCTTAGTTGTGATCGAACCAGGTCCACAGATTCGCAGGTAGCAGAGGCAGAGCGTTTCCTAGCAACACCTACCATGATGCGTTACGTCAAGGGTAACCCTGACGAAGATAGCACTGTGCTTGCACTGAAGTCGATCACCGATGGTAACTCTCCTGACTACGACACTCACCCAACAGATGATAGCGCACGGGGGCCTTCAAAGAGGGCTTTTCTTAGAGAGGCAATAAACCCGACGAGAAAATCCCCACTACCTGAAATTGCAGAGAGCGTTTCTTCCCAAGGATCAAAGGATGACGTTTTTGCTACCGCGGGTGCTCAAACAAAGACCACGCATTCTCACAACTTTCCAGTCACCACAGCATTGTACAGGAGCAAGTCGGTGGATCAAGGTGCCGCCAAATTTGTCAGCGAATCCAGGAGGAGGCATACGACTGCCTACTCCGGTTTCAGGCGTAGGTCACAGTCGAGTCCCTCAAAACCTGATTTGATAAATGACTCCAACGATACTGGGGAGGAAGACGCGAGAGCTGTGAAATCTCCAGCCGTGAAACCTCTCCGACGTTCGCATGGAAAATTGTCCACGGCCAGTCCTCAGTTCAAGCACAAGAAAAGGCATCGAAAGAGTCGTGTCTCTTTCACAAAGCGCCCAGCCTCGACTCAGCTCACCACAACCGAACCGTCAAAGGACCCGAGGTTTACCGACCTCACCTCCTTACTGGTACCGGACTCGGCAAAGGCTTTCGATCTTTATCGAGCCATGGGCAGGCTGAGCGTTCTGGAACGATGGGACCAGCCAGACACAAAGAGTTCGGGTCTGAGAACACACACCAGAAGAAATGGACATCTTGGGAAGAGGGGAAATCAAAGAGTATTTAATGCTTTGTATTAGAATTAGGGCCTAAACGCTCTTCATAAAGGCATCTTAACTTAGCTTACCCCACTAGAATAGTTCGATAGCAGATCGGAGTGAGGGTGAGAGGGAAATCCAAAACGCAGTTCCGACTCAGACAGATGTAGCAGTGCTAGCGGAATGATGTGGCTAATTAGTAAATACAATCAAATCTCAATATCCCAATGCCAGTTGACACACAGGAGAAATTATCATTTTAGTGTGTACTTTTTTCTTCAAGGGGCGTCCCGCAGGATTTGAGGCGTCCATACGCCTCAAACTCAACTGTCGCCCTTATGATCATTACCAGCACTCCTGAAAACTAGATCAGCCCCCTAAGACAATTCCATGAGGCTTGAAACAGACCGCCAACCGTTCCTTCTAAACCTATTTGGATACTTGTACAACTACAAGGACGTGAATTAGGATGAATGTTTGTACCACGACAAAATACGTGTTATTAGACCTGTTCTTCACCTAAGATTAAACCTTTATCAAATTTACTTAGGTTGTTTGCTTTCAGTTTATATTTTTTTATTTATTGATTTTTTTTTACTTTTGCCTAAGCTTTGCTCTGTTAAAACGGGTCAGATCAAGGTTCTTGAACTAACTCGTACACACATGTACATGTAGTCCATTTTCTAGTAGGTTCCAAATATATTTTCTGAGTTAGAACGACCCAAGAACGTGCCATTTTAACCCGAAGAAACTTTTTGACAGACGTTAGGCCAATAAAACTACTTGTAGGCCTACAGACAAAGACTAATGCATGACGACGGTAATAAAGGAGCGAATAAAAGTTAATGTATGGAGCCTAGACCCTTTCTCTTCAAAGTTGTTCTTCTTATTCAAGGAGTGTAACAATCATTCAAAACCAGTTTTTGGGACAAAAAATTACCGACAGATTGAATACCTCCTGGTTGTTAACAAAAACAGAATTTATTTAATCGTTTCACTCTTTCAAGTTCAAAATAATGTTGTGCTGCAGTCGGTTACATCACCGTAGAGACATGAGCAATTGGAGGGAGGTTCTAATGATCCGTCGGGGTAGGTGGAAAGGGGCTACTCTTCCTCATGCAAACTGGCAAACCATCAACAGGGGTAGGTGGTCAGTTTTTACAAGGTATTTGAAGCTTTCATGCCCTTTGCTTCTGCCATTTCCCCTTTTTTTGGGGGGGGGGTCTTTATTTCTCTTTAACTTCTTAATTGTTTCCGAGAGGCGTGGGGCGCCCGTCCCCCAAGAAGCCAATTTAAGGCCGTAACAGTGCAGCGAACTACATCCCAAGACCCAACGAGCCGGTTGGATCTTATAAGACATCCTGGTAGGATCAAGGACAAAGCAAAATAAGCTCGCCATGAACATCAAGTTTAGGTCATGTGCTGTAAGTGCACCCGACATGGACAGTGGTGGGGTTTGACTGTATCATCTCAGGGATTATTATTGGGGTTTCCCCGACCATTGGCTGATGGAGAGGAGCAAACGAGGTCACGGCCCCGTAGAAGAGAAAGATTTGTTTTCGTTGTTTTGAAATCAAAATGAGGAGTATTGAGGGGGCCTGCGCGCCTAAAAAGCCTTAAAGATAGTTTGTAGAAATTCTCATTTCTTGTTCCCAAAACAAAAACATATGCTTCCATGAAATTAGTTTTCTTGATCTGCTTTCACGTACCTAACGGCATGCTCCACTTTGTGCATATCATCAATGGTACAGGAAGAAATAAGATCGAATCGAAATTAAGCCCATGTCGCAAAGAATTGAACGTTAGCTAGGGGTCCGATTACATTTTGCTTCGCCTGTGGAGGACGAAACGTGGACATTTTCTTTGTTGTTGTTCATGCTGTTTTTCTTGTTGTCGGTAGCAGAACAGGTATGAAGAAAGCATTGCGTCCAACTCTCCCAAATCGGAGGGATTGATGAGGCCCAAAAGTATTACGTCGGATGACGAGGCCATTTTTAACATCCAACAGCGCCCTCTCCCTCATTCCCTTCGAACGCATGCATTGATCGTGCTCCAAGAAACGGAAGTGTATAAAGGCCACTTGCAATATTTTTGGAGTTACTATCTTGCTGCGACGAGTTAACTCGCCGCAGTGAGGTAGAAACTCAATTTTTTGTGCAAGTGGCCCTTATACGCCTCCGTACTTCCGTATGTACGCTTTAGTACTTCCGTACGAAGACAACACAGATGATGAGGTGAAGTTGCAATCTGGTGTTTACCCAGAGCTCAGACCACGCGTAAATGAGGCAGGTCGATCGAGTAAGAACGCCACTCGACTGTGCCTTGACGATCTGGCAGGCTGCTTGCTGAACTATTTGAGCAGCCAGGTGGGTTCATCGAGTAACTCTCTCTGATGTGATGCGGATACCCGATTTATCAGAGTCACAGATCCAGAGTTTATAACTACTAGTTGCCTCATGAAGCAGGTAAAACTTTTATTTTGTAAGCCTCTCGTCTAGCCGCCACGCGCACTTGAAGTTGTACTTATATCGGCACTGTCACTCAGCACAGTCAGGGGTCCGGCGCGGCATGCATGGGTGTCTTAACTGCAGAAGGCCCAGCCCCGGCCCAGCGTGCAAGGCGCGACGCCGGTACAGGTGCATGATGCTAGCAGTACAGCAGCACCTTGCTTCAATCTACACGTACGTCCTACCCGTAGTTCAACATGTAGTCTGACCGTGGTCTATAAACCAACAAACACAGGCCCGTTGCCAGACCAGATCGAGACTTTCGTCAAACCCAAAGGCGGAACGTTTGGCACTGTGAACGCATATTTTTTATACAAAAAGGCCTATCATAATGTGCTTCAATTGGAACACAGTATCGAACAAATTGCATGTTTTTCGCTAACTGAAGGATACATGTAATACTTGTATATACTTCAGTTTTTAATATTGAAGAAAGTTACGAAAAACACATTTGATTTCTAACCCTTTGAAACACCAGAACTTTGGATGTGTGGTAGAACTTCCTGACAGGAGATTTGACTAGAAAGTAACTCATTAATATGCAAACGTGTGGTCACCTTTAGCCCTGAATTGGGCGCTGGGTGACAAACAAATGGCATGAACATTATTATATTAAGAATATGTATTTAAAAAACACAAAAACACCAACATCCAGTCTCTCTTGCTGTTGTTTTTAAGCAATTAACTCATTAACTTAGAGGTGAAGGCAGGTGTTTACAGCATGCTTGAGGGGTACTGGTATCATTATTGTATATATCGAGAGCACATTTGAACATTGATGATGGAACCATCACAGTTAATGCTGCCATTTCAGGCATTGACATGAGTTAATGCTGCCATTTCAGGCATTGACACGGGTTAATGCTGCTATTTCAGGCATTGACACAAGTGAATGCTACCATTTCAGGCATTGATAGAGTGAATGCTGCCATTTCAGGCATTGACACAAGTTAATGCTGCCATTTCAGGCATTGACATGAGTTAATGCTCCATTTCAGGCATTGACACGAGTTAATGCTGCCATTTCATGCATTGACACGAGTTAATGCTGCCATTTCAGACAGAAACACGAGTTAATGCTGCCATTTCAGACATTAACACAAGTTAATACTGCCATTTCAGACATTGACACGAGTTAATGCTGCCATTTCAGGCACTGACATGAGTAAGTGCTGCCATTTCAGGCATTAACACGAGTTAATGCTGCCATTTCAGGCATTGACACGAGTTAATGCTGCCATTTCAGGCATTGACACAAGTTAATGCTGCCATTTTTAGGTATTAACATGAGTTAATGCTAACATTTCAGGCATTAACACATGAAGGCAGTCACTATTTGGTGTTTTGTATCTGCCACCTGAAGGTACATTAGCTTGAGGAATGCCTTGGAAGCTTGAGCATTGGAACTGTTTACTCAGACACTTTTTTTTAACAGAAATTAGTGGCTGAACTGGGAGGTTGCAATACCCTGAACCCCCAAGGTCCCGCATAGGCAACAGACTATAGGGCTGTGCTGAATATCCGAATATTCGATCGATTGTGTAATTTTCCGACTACATGTAAATACGGAGGCATGTTTCAAGCAGATTCAAGTGAAAAGTGACAGAAATCTTATGACTCAAAAAGCAAATTATTCATTAAAACATTTAAAAGTAAAAGAAATTTTCAGCAGTGCAAGAAGTGTTGTTTGTCTCTTAAATCCTGCTAAATCATGGCTGGATATTCCTGACAAGCTGTTATAGTGATTATAACGTACAATTTTTTGCATTATTGCAACTGATTTTGTATATTTTCACCATCATCAATATCTGGATGTTCGATCGAATTGAAGGTCAAATATTCGAATACAGTGTAGTGAATTACATGTGTCTGAATTGACTCAGATCAACAAATTTCCAACCATTAGAATACCTGGCAACAGTATGTTGAAGACCATATCTGCGTGCATCTCTTTGAAGTTATTGGTGTGTTAATCTTTTCCCCCAAATTGTGATTCAACATGCTACATGTACCTATTAACCATATCCCTTGGGAAAGTACTGCTCTGCACTACTCAGCACGATGACATTAACTCGATATTATGTTTATTCACAAAACAATTTCTTGTGGAGCTTCTATTCCTGCCAGGCCACAATTGATAAATCATTCAGGGTAATCATTTTCACAGGGGACACACTTTTTGTAGGGCAGTTGACTCGTGTTGAAATATTTGTTGATCTAGAGTAAATTAAAATATGTTAAAAATTTTGCTGATTTTATTCAAGTTTTCTACTTTTTAACTGTACCTCTGTGCAGTTTCCTTTGTTGTGTCTGTTTTTTTATTTTACTTGAAATTTGTAGATTAATTATTTTTCAGTTATATTCTTTTGATATAAAGTTAACGTAAATCAGAACATTGTCAGTCTGAGAACTTGCTGTTCGGGTTTTTTGGCTGTTAAATAAACTGCAATGAAACCCCCCAAAAATCAGAGGTGTCCATTTTCTTTAAAAAGTACTGAATGAAGGTCATGCACTTTACAATGTACATGTTAGTATATGTACATGTATATCAGGGCGCTTGGCTATCTACGTGTACATATGTATATACATAGTATGCATGCCTACCTGTGCCTTGTACTGTTACAAAGACCTGGGTGTGTTTCCAAGCTGGTTTAACAAAATAAAGCACAACGTTTCTGCACATAGGTACATTGCACCATGCAGTGCCTCATTTCCAGATGTTTTCTTCTGCAAAAATGAATAATGTTCTGGATGCTGGAACAAACTTTCTTGTTTGAATTTTTACAAGTTTGCCCTGATGTGACAATAAGATATGTGGGCTATTCTGTGCTGTTTTGCATCTGACATGGCCAATACATGTTTGATTTGTAAGTGTAGAACAAAAACTTTAATGTTCAAGTAATCAAGTAATGCAAACTACATGTGCATGTAAGTCTCCCCAAGTACCGGTGAGACAAAATTAATGTACACGGGTCAGGTGTAACTCTAAACAGGGACAACAAAAAATTCATCCTGTTAGACCTCAAATTTATAGAACGAACCAGCTGATTTTTAACCCTCCTATGCTAAGATGCATTCTTAACACAGTTGTCATATCAGTCAAAATCAGTCAAATTTCCCATACGTCTGTGTACTGGGGGAAATCAATTGGAAGGCATTTTTTACTGTTGGGTGGCATTTATTTCAAATAAAGTGGCTTATGTCAGTTAAACATTTTTTGAAATCACATTTAAACTAAAGTTTGAGATTCTTTCTCTCTTTATTTTTCCAGTTTCACATTTTTCCAAAGTTTCCCATCAAAACACTTTAGGAATATTCCTTTGAAACAGAGCAGGTCGGGCAAATGGGAAGCTCAAATACTGTTTTGATGGCTAACTTACATGTACATACATAGTATTTAATTCAGTCATGTTGAATTACATGTACGGTGTGTCATGTGTTGCTGAGTCATGTTTTATATCCTAGAGCAGCATGAATGCTGTGACCTGTGAGTCAATCCAAATTAAGTCCAGATGGTGCCCAAGCTACTAGACTTCATGATTGAATGTGAACATGAAACAGATGCTCCCTAGCCATCTCCTTGGTATTCTGCTAAGAAAAAAAAAGTGTCTCAAATATACATGTACCATTCATGAACAAGATTAACCTCCACTGTACATGTACAAGGTTTCCACATAAAAAGTATACCAAGATAAAAATGATTGTAATTGCAGTTTATGGGAAAGAGAAGTATACTTCTAGAAAGGGCAGAATGTCCTCTTTGCAATGGTGAACAGCTTGTGATGTTGACACAGATGAGTGAACAAACTAGACCGATGTTAAGAAATCGGCACTATGAGTTTGTATATTTGAGATCCCATTCACATTGTTAACCCTCAGTTGCACTCAAGATACATGAACTGTGTGAACGAATGCAAAAAGGAATTTTTACTCCCATTAATTAACACGTGCCTCTTGCACTAACCTGAGACAAACTTACTGGAAAGTTAAAATTCTCCTCTCCTTGACTGATAGAGCAGAGTGAGAAAATATGACCAATACCAAGCTATTTTGTATTTCTTTGTAATTTTGAAAACTTGAAAATTGGACCCTTAAAGTGACTCGAGTGACACAGTTTCAGTGTGTTTTCTGGTTGAAATAAAATGATGCAAAGTGAAAAGTCCTGACTTAAAAACGTTGTCGAAATGAATGTAAAATAATGGTGACCCAACAACAGATGGTTGACAGTCTGACCATGTGACTGATGTGTTGGCCCCAGGAAAATTTCAGTGTTTCTACTGGTAATTTGCACCTATGCTTACAAGTTCTGTACATACAGCCCCTTTATCACAGTTTGTGAAGACGTTTGCTCACACTCGTCAAGAAGCTGCGCTAAATGTTCACTGTACATTGCCTACAGTAACATACGTGTAGCTTCAAAGTTTTTATAAATGTACTGAAAGGTTTAGAATTATTTGTCTGAGGTAATCCATGCTATGTCAAATGCAAACAAGTTCATGTACCAGTAAACATTAACTGATAAAGTAATTAACAGCTTTGTTTTCATGTTTTACACACACAGTCTTTTAGCCCCCCCTCCCCAAATCTCCAGTTTCTCAGTGGTCAGTAGCTGGCTCCAATTGCGACTACATGCACACGTAACGCCGGCCGCTACCAACACTAAAATAGACTGGCCCTCGCATGTTCAGCTTGTACATGTATCTGTGCACAGGACATGAGACCACCTTGTTTGTCTGGTTCCCAGATGTAAATGTGTAATATTGAAATGACGTCATCTGAAAAAGAGTGCCCTACTAAATGTATAGGAAACTATAGGGACTCCTTTACTGTACATATTTACATACACTGTATATATTATTTTGCCGATGTTCAGGTCTACGGCGACTTGAGCATTCACCAAAAACCAAAGAAAGTTTTTTTGCGGCTTTACTTGTACCAACCAAGTTTTCAGTCTATTTTCTAATTTGTATTAATTATAAGTGCAAAATATGACAAGAATAATTTATCAATAAATGTGGTTGTAGAAGCCATTATGGCAGGAATAGTGTCTAATGTACATGTACATGGTCTGAGGCTCTTATCTCATTAGAAGTTGCTTGCAAAATGCCATAAAATTTGGTAATTACTTAAACATTCCAGAACATTGGTATTAAAGTACGTGATTGAATTAACAAACTGATGATGAACTGCACAAATCACGAGCACAACGTTAACAGTACTTTAGATAATATTGTTACGTTTTTGTCATCCTTTGTCTAGGCTTCAGTACTAGACTCACTAATGATGTTACATTGATGGTTGAAATCAATAAGTAAAGTACATGTAATTAAATTTGACTAAGGGATTTATGTCGTGGGGACATTTTGTGTGAGGTGGCAAACAGGCTTACTAGCCACATACTGTAGAGTAATTTGATAGAATTATCCGTATGTGATTTAAGTCAAATATTTTTTTTTGAAGAGTCGCTAATTTAAATCTGATACGTTAACTTTTCTTGAAAAGAGCAAAAATGTTGCAAATTTTCATTTGATTTTCAACCACACATGCATGTACATGTAGGTCTACATGTACATGTACATGTAGGGTTTGCACATTTTAAACGACAAATACACTTGGGTTATAAATGTGTAACGTGAAATCCAGTTGGCAGTTTTTTTGTGATTGAGATCATCATGCCATTTGCTGAGATTTAAACCAGCATTTTGGTTTCAATGCGTGAATCAAATGAGTTCCATGTTATAGAATGTAATCATGATGTGATTTAACCCGATTAGAAGTGTCCTCCTCAGAGTTGTTTGTGCAAACTACTGGAATGAGTGTACCTGTGTTACTTATATTGTACCATAGTGTACATTTATTTTTTTTTATGAGGATTAGACTGGTCATCATGCTGTGAAACCCAAACCAACAACACAATGTTCTTAGTACAGTGAGTTTCAATAGGTCTAAGGAGCTAGATCACACAAAAACCGAGTTAATACCAGAGTTAACTTACACTAAAATAATGGCCGTTAATTTGTAAACAGGAGACTGCTTTTTATGAACATGAAGGCTGGTAAAATGCCAGCTTTTTACAGTATCTACATGTAGCAGGTACAGTAAGTTGGTGTGATGCATTTATTGAAGTTTTGAAGTTTCAGCTCCTGGTAACCGGTACCTCAAAATCCAGTGAACTTTAGTTTTGACAGCTTACTGTTATTAGTATTATTAGTTTCTGGTTATGACACCAAGGATTCCCCAAAAGTGCCCTACCGGTATGTGTAGGCACTGTAGCTCACAAGCCTGAAGAAACCTGTAGACATGATGGAGAGGAGACAATGAGAAGCATGCAGTTCCAGTTTTAGAGGTGGGAGGAAAACCCCACAGGAATATTCCGGGTAAAACTCACGAAATCAGGTAAAGACTGAAAACTCAGTCCACATGTGGACCGGGCCGGGATTCGAACCCGGACTGCAGAGGTGGAAGGCAAGGAAAGTACCACTAAGCCAACCTGACTCTTTCTGGTCTGACTCCCTTTCATGTACATATACATGTAGGTCTGACTAGACGGAACCAGTTAGAGTACATGGCACCGGTAACTGTCAACTGGAGTTGACAGTTCCTTCAGAAATACAGCTTTACATGTATACATGTACTTGCTACTGGTATATACTACAGCGTATGTAGGTATATTACCGAGGCTTTGACAAAGCCAAAGCTGGTTATTATTGCCAGTTTGTGATTTTAATCAAATTACATCATGTAAGTCTCTTGGTTTAAATTTTTTTTGAATTGTGTAACAAAAGAAATACCGATAAGTGAATGAAAATTAATCTACATGTACAAACAGCCAAATCTGCTTGCTTTTTACAAATGTCAACTTGCCAAATGTTTCAAAAAGTGAGAAGAAAATTGATTTGAATAAAGATCACATGTGAATGTAAAAAAAAAGAAAAGAAGCGATAACCCTGACTTGGGAACACTCCTGTATAGTGTACAGTGGTCATGTACATGCATGTATTTACATGTATACAATATGTACAGTGCCGTACCATGTCTTCCCTCAGAGCAGACTGCGCACAAAGTTGCTCATATGCTGTACATGTACATGTACCGTACAATGTACATGTATGTACATGAGGCATTTACCTTGTCACTTTTGTCATGTTTGTCAGTAGTTTGTGTGCTCAAATATGTATGTGTTCATTGTATTTTAATGATTAATACAAGTATTACACAGTGCATCTACTGGAGAAATGTGGTACACGTGCATGTACCGTTAATTTGAATTCTTTTTGTTCAAATTATAAAAAAAAGAAATTGTAATTGGATCCTCCAGTTTTGGCCCCTTGGTTTCCAATATCATGTACATGTACATGTATACATACATGTATAGGTAACATCCTGCAGGTGCGGAAACTAGTGAGCTCCAACTCTGGCAATTCAGTGATACTTTGTACCATGAATCGTTTAGACTTGTCTGTGCTAGTACAGTGTGGTAACTCCTAGATTGACAGTTGGTGTTGTGATTGGGATTCGGCCGGTATAGTGACTGAGGAATTGTTCCGTTTGTAGTATCAGCCAGAAAGTCAGCAGCTTTTGGCCCCTGCCATTGTGGAAAATTCCTGAGTGGCCATGGTCACTGTTGACTCAGCGATAAGATACTATAGGTTTGTTTTGAGTGTGCATTATACATGTCATTTTACTGTGTCTGTTTTTTTTTGGGGGGGGGCTTGGCAGGAGTCGCTTGCAGTGATAGCAAATGCCCAGGTTCAGTGCAAAGGTAATGTGTACACGGACTATGCGTCTCGGTGAAGTTCAGCAATGGAAAGATGTGATGTAAAGTTCAGTGGTGCAAAGGTGGAAAATACATACCCATAGGGTCATATTTTGATTTGATTTGAGTTTACTGGGTACCTTCAAATAATCCCAACATTCAAAATGCATTTTCAATTGAATTGGCCATGGACTTTACCTGCTGCACAGATTAGAGATCTGTACATGTGCATACAGTAGTAGGCGGACATGTATAGTACACTACATGTGCACTGGTTCCATGTACATTTGTCAATACACAGACCTGTACAGTAATTTCTGCAAATTGATAGTGAATTCAAAACACTTTATTTTCTCAGGGACACTCATATGATGCATGTACATGTACATGTATGGTACAAGTAGTCTGCCACCTTGGAGTCTGCGCAGGTTGCTCTGTCTGTATGCTCATTACTAGTACTCTATATGTACATATTTATGGGTATTCTTGGGACCTGGTATAGCAGGTTCCCGTATTGGGTACCGGTACTCAGATACCCTTAAAATTGACGAAATATTTAAGTAAATAACCATGCCCCAGTTGGTAACAGCACACGTAATTGGCATGGTATTATTTTAAAAAATAAAAATAAAAAACAAAACAAGGAATAGCAATTGATGTTGCCACAGTACCAAAAACCTGTGCAGTTGGAGTGGACTTAAGTTGTAATGGAGTGGGTGTCTTTTGGGTAACAAAGAAAAAACGCAGTACCATCAGTGAGAGAGCTGCTGTTAACAAGATTCCTATAGGTGCAGGGGATAGGCCTTGAACCCCAAATGTGTTGAGTGGGCGGCACCAACCAGTGCAGCTCCAAGTTTCCGCAGGAGTCAAAGATGTTTACAATACACAGTCTAACATGATTAACACAAGCATGCTTGAGACAAGATTGCGTTTACTACAAGCATATTTCTTCAGTCCTGTTCAAAATGTACACATTCCTATGAGAGAAAAACATAACACAAGATGTGCTAAGACGAGAACACGGAGCACTTTTGCCTAACCCGCAGTGTCAAAAACCATTGTCAATGGCACTTTTAATGACAAGTACAATTGAAAATGCTTCTTCAAAAGCTTAATCCCAGTAAATCCCACTGGAGCGCTTCAGTAGTTTTCCAATAAGTCTAATCTGCTCGGCAATTTGCGCTGCAGTTTTACCACTGATGACTTTGCGACTCTGTTCCTTGTGTCAATAGAGGGCGCTTTATTCAAGACAACGTGGGTGTTGCAATGTCGCAGTATCAAAGGAGTTTCAATCACAGTGGGTCTGGTCCGAAAGAGGTGTTTTTTTTAAACCAAACAATGGGTGAACCCAACTCGAAAATCATAAATGGGACGGAAGTTTTGATGCCGAGTAAACAAATGCATAAACAGTCCTCATCAAAGACCCCACACGGTCAACGGAAATAAAATTTTAAAATGTTTTGGAAATTACACCTTTCTGAAGTTCCCTCCCTTCAGTTCACTGATGTCCCTTATTCCCTGTTCAAAATAAACTCGCTCAACCCTGTTGCACATTAAAAATGAAAGTATTACTGCTCCATAAATTAAAAGAACATTTCTACAAAATACATGTAGATTCCCTCCTGCCAATTAAAAACCAACGGAAATTCCCCAACTTCAACGCCCTGTTACGTCCGGTCCGTACTGGTTCTCAAGTTTATTAAACCTTTGCTTACTTGCTACATCGGGTACCAGTTTCCAGATCGCCGAGCGGCAGGCCTCTTACAGTTACCCCACTGTTCTCTGCTGTCGCGTCAAACAAGTAGGCGTATTCAAAACCTTTGTTTTATTCATTCAAATCATATTGATAGATACAATATAAAAATTTATTAAAAAGTTAAAGGCTGGCACATGTACAGCAAATACTAATCCACTGCATACATGTATATAGTGCATACACTGCGTACATGCACCATACAGTACATGTACAGTACTGTTGCGCACCCACAAATCTTGGAATTCTAGCACCCCCTAGTTTTACTCGTTCTCGGTCCTTGCATTCCCAGGGTCTCTTATTTATCTCAGCTATGCATTGTGGACATTTACCAGAGACGCTAAGTTATTCATGCTCTACTCTGGCATGATGGCTCCTTTGTCCTTGTATTTTCTCTGCTCAGTTTGGCATGTCCGAAATTCCCCTCAACGTGGCTGCGTGGTTGGGCAGACTTTCAGAGAAATCGCAGATTTTGTAACTATCAGTCATTCACCAAATATGACAGGGTAAGCACTTCCGTGTACCAGGCTCTACACTTTGTACGTGTGACTTCTTATTCCGTAGTTTACCTTTTTACACACAACACTTGCATGTAGATTCTTGCACACGACTCTAACAGGAAGTCATGTGGCCCTTTGAGATGGAAGATTCTCATTGGTTGAGCTGTTCAGTGACACTCATATTTTATTAATTCCTAAGCCTCAAGAATCCTATAAATAAAGCAGATTTTCCCTAGCTCATCTGTCAGGTGCGGCGGACCAAACCCTTGTTGCCAGAGCGAAATCTAACGTGTGGCAGTTGGACCCTTTCCAAGAGAAGTGCGATAGTAACCATTTTTATGGCGAAGAAATGTAACCATATAAATGCCCAGCTAACTTAGCTGGGACCAACGCGAGAGCAGTACGAACTAGGGTGCTAGTGAGAGTTGTAGCGGTCCGTCACCGCTATGTCTGAACCGATTGCCGGGCGAGACACCCCCGTGTCCCTCGCCATCCTTGTCCTGCTAACTAGCCCAGTCCTCCCCGTCTCTACGCTGAGCCAATGGTACATAGTGCGGCGATCTTATCATTGCGCTCATCACATTGCGGTCTGAGCAGCAGTGTGGTCGGTACATACTGGCACTGGCCCCGTCCAGCCCTTGCTAGTCACAGTGGTGGTCCGGGACAGCTCCCACCACGGCCGGGCCCGATGAGTGTAGCCTGGCTGTGCGATGCTACACACACATACCGTATACACTCCGTCCGACTTGCATTGTCCTGCCAAACTCTAGTTTACACACTGTAGTTACACTCATATACAACTTCGGCTCTCCATAACTTTTCCCTTTGCGTGTTGTATTATGTTAAGTTACACCTTCTTCAAACCCACATTAAACTTTGATGAAGAGAAGTGAGAGCAACTGTTCAGTCTGACTGTCACCACCTTTTAATACATGTAAATTGTTGACCCCAAATATCTCATTCGGTAGACACTAGTAAAGTCCATGCTACCATCGACTTGATATTTAGGGAACGCAACAGTACATTGCCGCAGTGTATAACAATGCTTGCTGGTGCATGATGCCAGGCTTGGGCTTTATGAATGGGATAAGTGTCAACACATTCATGTATAACACAAGGTTCAACATAAGACAAGGTTTTTTAGAGAGTCCCTTCGAGCTCGTATTACCTGTGTTCGACTATACATGCACTGTGCCTTTTGACTCATAGTGCCAATGGTAAACAATGATAACAATAGTACTAAATTAGTAAGCTTTGCAACCATGATTTGAACAACTGCCATTTTAAAAACCATTATGTTAACTGTGCAGACTGTTAAGCATAAACTGCTCTGCGCTGTGCAGAGTGTAGATCACAGACATACATGTATGTTCAGAGTGTAGATCACAGACTGCACTGTGCAGAGTGTGAAACAAAGACTGCAGTACATGCAGAGTGTGGATCACAGACTGCACTGTGCAGGTCACAGACTGCAGTACGTGCAAAGTGTAGAGTGTGGATCACAGACTGCAGTACAAGCAGCACTTAGATCAAAGACTGCACTCTGCAGAGTGTGGATCACAGACTGCACTCTGCAGAGTGTGGATCAC
>NW_019091459.1:283325-312119 GCF_001949145.1 Acanthaster planci
GAATCCTAGACTGCATTTTGTAGAGTGTGGATCATACGTGCATTCTCCGCTAAAGCGTTTAAATTTGTCATTTTTATGCTCGTGCTCATGTTTTTTTAGAAGTATGGAGTGTGTTTGATAATGCTTTATATGAATTTTCTTCATGGCCAAGTTTTGTTTCAGAAACCCATGTGGTAAGGAGGTCCAAAGTTACCAAGTCCTAAGTCAGACCTGTGTTCAGTTAGTGTTATTTTTAATCGGTCATCCATGACGGCCTGTGAGTTTGCGTATTATTACGAAAAAACACATTCAAATAGTGGACCTTTAACCTTAGATGATTATAGGGTCCATGGTGGTGAGGGTACAATTGGAAACTTTATATATGTGGCACATTCTTCGCTAATGTGTTCAAGAAATCTGCTCAAAATTGTAAAGTTTATTCCAGAACATGGAACAAATCAGGACTGATTTTTAACTCAATCATATTTTTGGACATACATACTTGAAGTTGAACCTTCTAAAATGTAAGTTTAATGACCTAACAGATACGTTTCCACCATTCTACTTGTAGAAAAATTGTTTTTGAAACAAAATCTGGAGAGGCTGAAGTCTTTATGAATTTCGGAGCTACACATCGTGAAAGACAGACTTTAAAAAGAGGAATTTTAATGATGGTATACCAGCTTTTTCTAGATTGTGGAAAAAACCTAGAGAAACTGTCTGATTCGGACATGCACATAATGTCCGTTGCTACAACTATCATTTTGCATGTTGCAATTTCACATTTATTTTCTCTGAGCTAAATAATTAATCCTTATCTTTTCAATGAACAGGTAATTATACAAATATTTCTGATGAGACTGAGATAGTAAGATCCCCAATGCCAAGGTTTTTTCGGGTAACACATCTTACAAATCAGATCAAAAATAAGATTTACCGGAGTAATGCAGTCAGCAGCACTTACACAAAGCTGCACAGCTGTTGTAATTAATGATAAGAAATGATGTTATTGAAAACTGTACACTCTTCATACAATGAAGGCATCGTCAAAAATTGAAAATGTGTACACCCTACATACATGTATGAAGAGAGCCAATTAAATATCGACAATTTAAAAAAATCAGTAAAAGTCAATTTTGTGTTGTTTCACACAGTGGAAGTGATTCCCATTTCTTCATTCCATGTTATATATTACAATGTGCATTTTATGAATACATAAAGTAATACGGAGGAGATTTTTAAAAAATAATCCTTCGGAAGATAATTACTATTTGAAGTTAAGCCTTCCAAAACACCTTGGAACAAACAAATTCGTTACCGTCAGTCCACTTCCAGAAATTCATATTTTTAAATAAGATTTCAGAGATATTTCAGTAATTTCATTGGTACATTTGTGACAGGCAGACTAAATTAAGAGATTGTTTTGTGACTGTTTGACAACAAAAACATTATTTTGATATTGGAACCGATACATGTATGTTGCCAAGCTAATAATAGTAATTTATTCATTAATGAAGTGCAAATTTCACATAGATATGTTCAAATGCGCTGTACAATGAAGACATTAAAACGAATACATTTAAACCTGGTTGAGCCGATGGCATACAAGGGCGCCTCGGGCAGTCGCCAAACGACCCACATTTACCAACATCAGTAAAGGGAGACAGTAATAAGCAGTAACAGGTGGGAGGAAAAGCCCCAAGGAATATTCTGGGTAAAACCCAGGGAGTCAGGTAGGTACTTAAAACCCCATCCACATGTGGACCGGGCCGAGACTGAACCCGGGACCACAGAGGTGGAAGGGCGAGGAAAGAACTACCTTGCCAACCTGACTCCCCAATATGTTACTGTAGTGAGATATTCCATGTAAACCAACAACGATGGTTTCATGCTATCAAGTTTTTGTGAAATTACAACTTCCTTTCTTTACCTCTTAGAATCTTTATCTACAGATTCTACAAGTTCCATAGTTTACGAGAAGAAATTGTATGATACTCTTCACCATAACATCAAGAATATTCGGCAGAACTTCAGCACAAAATATACAGTCCTACTGGGGGAGTATATGCACTGTGATTCACATGTGCAAAAACCTTTTACATGTGACCCGTGAATTGATGACATTATCTCATTTTTGTTGACATCAGCCTAAAATTTGCACAATGAATTTGTAATCAGTTACATATCTGGTGTAACGTTTCTGTCTCGCTTATGTTGAAATGGGCTTCCCTTGACAAAATGTGTATTTCTACCGACATGTACTTCTTCCACAACTTGAGCTGTCATCATCCAACACACTGTTGACTGGTATGCTTGTTTGAGCTCACCTGCATTTGGTGTTTTTGACTTCAAAACTTTATGCCATATGTACAATATAATCCCCAGGTCGGTCTAATCTGTGAGCAACTTCATAGGGCATGTTTCTCAAATGTGTTTTGTTTCGAAGAAATGATTGCGTATCTGGTCACGAAATTGGCAACAGGTGTTCTGAAGGCAATAAGGACAAATAAATGAGCTAATCTTTTCCAATTTGGTATTTTATATTTCGGGCATGCTGTGGGCTAATAACAAAATAGGGTATGCATACATGATGGACGAATAGGAGAGTATTCATGAAAAGCACTTGGGCTGGAGACACGAGAAAACCACAATAAATATCACCTTACTGTCGCCATTTCTAAGATTTTTCTTGATTTATAGACCATCTTAACACATGGGTTTCTGAAACAAAACTCGGCCACAAAGAAAATTCATATGAAGCATTTTCAAATGCACTCCATACTTTTAGAAAACACAAGCGACACAAAAATGACACAGTTGAACGCTTTAGCAGAGAATACACCAAAAACTCCGTATGCACCCTTTGCCAAAAGTTTCAGTACATATTGCACATCTGTGAACTGAAGGACAATAGAAGGTCAACATTATGTATATTTACACCGATGCCGTCTGTTGCGCCCGTGGTGTGTCTGATTTTGTCTCAGGTCTATGTTGCCCAGGGGGTTGAGGTTTTTGTCGGTACTATCTCGCTCTGTTTGTTCCCCCCCCCCAAGTCTTTCCACTTTTCTATGCAGCAATCTTTACTGGTGTATCTTGCAGAAGTCTTATGCGTCTATATGTACATGTACACTGCCAGGGTACAGTGAGTTCATAGTTGTCATTTGTAAGGAAAGTCAACACTTGCTGAAGGCACAGAAAGTTGTCTCCAGAACATTCTTGGTCTCCACATTGGTTTCATCTTGAAACAGTTACATACATGAACACTAGGCTTTTGATGCATTAGCAAAGTACATGTGCATGTACATGTACCATACGTGTGTACTTTACTATTGCACATGTAATTAGAAAGGTAACGGGTACAGACACACGCAGTATTTTGCAATACTGGCAGCTGTGCCTGTTGGTAAAAGACGTGGCTACATGTACATGCCTCATAATCACAAACCCATCCTTGATGCTACTGCAGAATAGTCTGGTAACACAGCAAACCAATCCAGATTGTCTGATGGGACACTCAGCACCATACTGGTGTTTTTTATTCTTCAACAATGGGACATACAATTAGGAATATCAAAAAGGTAAGTGCACTCTTGGCAGGTGTTTGCTTTGTACCACCTCCCCCCCGCATCATGGAGTGGAACCCCCCCCCACTCACCACACTGCCACTACTACATTGTATTTCCAGCATTGGTCTTTGAGTTTGGGGTAGGTCTGCATAGAGTGCAATGGTCCGTATCGCCGTAGAAAACAAGTTTTTTTTCTTTTGGCAAAATGCAATGCGTCCAGGCGTGCCATACAAAGTGTGGACCTCTGCACAAAAGAAGTCCACATAATATAGGGTGTGATGGCGTAGTGTGGACTCGCACACATCCACACAATGTTCCCCCAGTTTCAGAGGCATTTTGGGGTCACGGTTATCCGTGGCAAAGCTCCAGCTCCAAGGAGTTATTCTAGTTAGAGAAAAGAAGCATTTTCCTATAGTTTCCTTAACCACAGGAGAACAAAGGAAAGTCCATACTTTGTATGTAAAACAGGTATGCGTGTTCTTTGTTGTGTATTGTACATGTACATGTACACACACTGATGCACTGGTACCTTAACCATGTAATATCCTTTATAGAAAAGTGGGATATATTTTCGCCTAATGGTAGACTCATTCAAGGAGAGGAGGTGGTCTCATTTAATACCCAACTAAATATTGGGTTAGTGGATGTTGTTTGATCCCCTCTGTATTCTAAACTTTGCCTTGCCCTGGTCACAGGTATGGATGAATCTAAAACAGCATCCTTTTGTTGTGTTTGCATATCCCTCACATTTCATTGTCGGTGATGTAAATAATCACCTGTTGATCTTCCATAAAGTTCATCCATGTGGGTACATGTCCATGTAGTTCACTGCATTGTATGCACAGGTACAAGTTCTGTATGTTTTGGTGTCCTATTTAACTCATAAGTTGCATTGCATTTGGTCTTTAAATCAATTACACTTTTTTACCGCTTTAGTAAGGCAGGGTAATGCATTTCCCCCCACCCTCTATATTTACAAAGCACACTTTGTTCAAAACCTCTAACTTTTTTAAGATTTACCGATCAGATTTTCTGCCTGTCGTTTTGCATTTGTGCAAGTGCATTGACTGGTTCCCAGGACACAGTTTGTCCACTGTAGCAGGACTGCTATCATGGTAAAATGATTCGTTCTACACCATATTTCTGTGGTGTCAGATTTCATACATGACTCTGGCCTGAAGATGTGGAGATTTCATTTCACCCTTTATTAGTTTAGCAACTGCTCACTGTAATTACTTCTTTGAAGGTTTTATAAACTGTGTCAGTCAACTTTGTTGGGTTTTTGCAGGTTCAGGTAAAATGGTTGATTTTCATCTGGTCATTTCTGTAAATAAATTCTCCTTGTCCTTATTTTGTTTCGAAATCGTCTAGAATTGGCATCTCAGAGTTTGCTTCTATGCACTTTCTCCCCAAAGATCCTTCAATTCTAAAGTTGGAGTTTTTGAAAAGTCTTTTTCTTTCAGGTTACACTGGCTTTCCCAAATACCACCTTGCTCTGATGGTCATCAATGTGAAATAAATGAAATAGAAAATCTGTGAAATAGAAAAAAATATTTGTGTCATGCCTCTGTTTTCAAAAGCTGCGTACTTGTGTGTACATGCACATTCTAACATACGTCTTTCCCTTCATGGTGATTGTATTCCCAAGTTCTTTGAGTACAGTGTAGTCTCTTTATTTTGCCTGTTTGCCTAATATGGCTCAGAAAATTTTTCATCTACATGTAAGCTCTTCATCTGAAGGAACCAAAAATAATTAACTTTGAGAAAAACGCGGAGGCTGTTATCAGTGGCATATCCAACTTTTGGTGTGGGGGGGCGGCAAATTCAAAGGCGAATGCAGCTCTTCTTATTTAACACGATGTTGGGAGAAAAAAAAAACATCAAAAGCCTTACTCAATATCGGGGGGGGGGCAAGTTGACCCCTAACCCCCTCCCCCATGCGCCACTGGCTGATTCAGTGGATCATGTATGGTACATCCCTCGAGTAGAAATGTAATCCATTCACCTATAGTATTTACACCAGCTTTGGAGATCTGTAATCTGTAAATTCCCTTCAAAATTCACACATGTACATCTTAATTGTCCTTTACTGCGCACAATTAATGCACAAGATCAAATTCACCGTTTCCAGCCTCAGTAAGTACATCTACATGAACCGTAGTGCCCTCCTAGAAGATTCCAATAACTGCTTATGGCATGTACAACATTTATTTTTATTATTATTATTATAAAATGAATTTATTATGCGCGAATTCCTTTCAAAAATATTCAGATGCGCTGTACAATCAGTAACAGAAAAGTAAACTTGTGCAATATAAAAATTCATTAAAATTCATCTGCATCTGCAGTGGGGAATAAAAGATCTCATATCTACGTACTTGTTACGTGCATGCGCAGGTGCTTAAAGCGCACAGACAACCTGACTGCACCCGAGCGCGGCACCACCGTCGGTCAAAACATGCAAATGAGATTATTTTCAACGTTGAGGGCGTTACCCCGGGTCTTCTATCTGAAGGAAGGAATCATAGCATAGTCGTCCACACTGCACAGGCGAATGTTTGCGCAAGTTTGAACTTAGGTTTAAATTATTTTGTGTTAATCTTAATAAACAGCATTTGTTAGGATCTTTTAACAATTCCGGGAGTTTTTCATCCAATCCGGGAGACCGGGGGTTAATTATCAAATCCGGGAGACTCCCGGAAGATCTGGGAGGGTTGGAATCACTGTTGTATGTAAAATAAATAGCAAGGGGCCCCCAAAAGAACTTTGTGGAATATCCCATACAAGGTCATTCCTAACCAACAAGGTGTTATTAATTAATACATGCTGAGATCTCCCAGACAAGTGCTGTATGACTTAAACCACCGAAGAAAAATGCCATCAACTCCAAACTTCATTCTCGGAATGTTCAAGAGAATTCTGTGATCAAGTGTGTCAAAAGCAGAGCTTAAATCAATCAAAACAAGTATTTAAAAGTAACCTGATTATTGTTCACAGCCAGTAGTAAGTCATTTTATTTTACCCTCAGTAACAAGGTGCAATTTTAACACAAATATGTACATCAAACATGAACATAGGCGTACGTGAACATGTACCAACATGCCACATCTGACATACATGTACATGACATGTAGGTATTGGATTTCGAGATAATAAATTTACAGTAGCGCTACCCTTTTCTCTTGAGGGTGCTGCTCAGTGTTGTGTGTTACTGTAGCCGTACTGAAATACGTGTACATGTATATATTTGTGTGTTCTTGCTTGTGTAAGAGAGTGTATTCTTTTGGGGAAACATGAGTCCTCGTATAGGAGTCTTTACAGGTGTTCTTTTCGTAAATGTGTGTCTCCTGTTCAATTAATAATGTGGGAAGCACCAGAACATATTTCCAACTCACTCCTATCTGAACCAGACTATCTTTCCGGATGAGTTGATATTTTGACCAAATGTCCCTAAAACACGTCACTTTGCGACAGATACATGTACATGTATAATTCCTCCTTTTTCCTTATAAATTCCAAATACCGGATATTTTTGTGGGGTATACCATTTAAGTACCATACCCCACAAGGACAATGAATGCTTGTATTGTTCTAGTACCTGCCTATAAGACATAGAAAAGAAATCATGCTTTCATGTACATGTGCATGTACATGATCATCCACATTTTGTTTCACTTGTGCTGAATGTAATGATAATGAGCAACCCTCCAAAGTTTCTGCTGACTATGGTTGCCATGGAAACCTGTTAGAAACAAACACAGGTGTTGTGATGAGCTTTTGATACATGTCAGTGCCGTTAGATAGGCCTACTCAAGGAAGCTTAAGTGCACCGTAGGTACGAGCTTTAATCGGCTCGTCTGCCGGCTGATTGAGTATCAGTACATATTCTTGCACAGTTTTCGTGTTCATTATACTTTTTTCTTTTACCTTATCTTGTTTTCTTTTTTCCGCGGCAGCTGAAAGCTGCATATCTTAGCCTGTGAGCAGAAAAAATAAAATTATCTTTTTGATTGTTGTCAGTGTCGTTTGTGTTATTGTCATGGTGGCGAGTAAGAAAGAAATCTGCCTCATCAAAAAAGTATATGTACTAAATCTGAATCTTATTAAAGGGACTGTAACAGCGAAGATACATGTAATGCTTGTACATGTACGAATATGGTCGCGGTTATTGGCGTCTAAGTGGGGTATGAAAGGTATGCAAGCCTTGGAAAGCAAAGCAATGTCATGCAGAAGTGTAAAATATGAATCAGATGTAAAATAAAGTGGGTGATATGAGCGCCAGTAATCCTTCAGACATGGATTTGCCACAGTGTCCTGCAAGGCAGCCATCTCCTTGCAATTTAAGAGCCCGTTTTCTGCTGGTACCTTTGCAGGCTGCATATTACAGGGTTTTGCAAATTGGAAATACTCAATGGCAAAAAAATAAAATGGCAATTTAACACATCCCTAAAAATAGGAAAGCAAAAAATGAAACTGGAGGGGTTGACTGGACCACAATTAGATACAAATTTGAGACTTGAATTTAAACATTATATGACAATTAAAGTCATCTCTGAAGGGACGTGTAGCCACCATTTTAGTCCTGTAGATTGGTCCAATGGGAACTGTTTGAAAACTTTAGAAACAGGTGTCTTCTGAATGGGTGATGATACTGTAAAGAGTAAATTTGATTGTTTTGTTTTATCCTTTATTTGGGGGGTATCTTTTTTTACTCAGCCTCTCAACTTGGTCAGTATTACCACCTCACAGAAATCACATGAAAAAGAAGAAAAAAGGGGACAGAAAAAACATAACAGAAATCAGGGTGGTTTGTAGAATATCTTACCTTAATTGTGATCACCAAAGGCCACATTTTGTTCATTTTGCTTTGCACCTTTATACATGTATGTATCTGTATACATATATGTATCACAGTTTCTGTTTTTGCAGACCTGTACCCAATATGGTCAGCAATATTCTAGTTTATTGCTGCACGCACTTTGATATTTGTTCAACATATCATCAGTGCCTTAGGGAAAACAGTGATCTGTCCATAATCCAAACAAATTTTTAAACGATATGGCCTCTTGTGCCTTCTAGGAAGTGTATATTTTGTTCATTTACATGCACACATAATGCAGATTTGATGATTTTTTTGTCCAGAGGGAATGTGTTTATTCCCAGTGTGCATATTTCTACACATTTGACATTTTGGTTTGGGAGCACCGCAGTAATTTTTGTACCTGATTCATTGCGATTTTGATGTGAGGGGACCCTAGTAATTTGAGTCGCTGACATTTTGATGTGAAAAGACCCTAGTAATTTCAGTGTGCGAGTCTGACATTTCGTCGCCAGAGGAGTGTTCAGGTTGCCTCCTCCTTGTAATCCCTAAAATCACAGAAAAGTTATAAGGAAAAAACGGCTGAAGTGTTTTGTACAGTGTAATTTTGTGTGATCTACAGGTACAGCGTACGTGTATATGTGAAAAGCAGGTGTGTTAAACTTACTTTGGCAGGATCATATGCTTTCTAAGCATTTTTCAAACGCTCAAAGTGTATATATCTTTGTCTTTTATGACCTCTCCCAACTTAAAGAATAACTTTGGGTGACCAAAAAAAAAACCAATTTCTATGCTTGGAATATCATTAGTTTTAATGTTTTTAGTGTGTTGGTACATGTATTTCCATTATATCTTTGGTCTATTTGTTGCGATACACAAACCCACATGTGTGTTGGCTAATCTTCATTTGCATAATAATCGATACGGCCTGGGTTTCTTGTTTTGCTCCTGGTCAAAATTATACCCCAGACAAAATCCAAAGAAAATGTCCTTTCATTCATACTGCTTATTTTCACTTTCTGCGACTGCAAGAATCTTTGGCATGAAGCTATTTCAAGATGTTCTAATAGAATAAATACCTTCTTATGGGTTCAGGATTCTGATGAAATGCCATCTCCCCCAAAGAGTATAAAAGAGCAAAAGTTTTCAGATCATTCTCAGTTACTCGTCACCATTGCCAAGAAGAAGGAGCTCAGTGAGGATGTACATGCACACCAATCAATGCCCGTAAAGAAGGTAAAGGGTACAAGGCAATTTCCAAGCAATCTGAGGTCCCTGTTGCAACAGTTCGGGGTATCATCAGGAAGCATACATGTAAGTGGTTCAACACAGTTAAAAACCTCAATGGGCATGGCAGGAAGTGCAAAGTATGTCCTAGACTCGGCAGAAAAATCTGCCGGGAGGCCAAAAACAACCCACGGATCACAACCAAGACCCCAATTGATACCCTTGACAAGGCAGAGACGAAGGTGCCAGAGGCAACCATCCAGTGATATTGCACAAAGAAGGTCTCAATGGACACAGGTCCAGGAAGACACCACTACTCAGGAAGAAACATAAGGAGGCTCGTCTTGCATTTACTAGTAACAGCACATCTGAACCAAGATCCTACCTTTTGTTCATCAGTCCTATGGTTTGATGAGACAAAGATAGAGTAGTTTGGCCACATGGATATTGCCTATGTCTGGGGATGAAAAGAGAAGCTTACAAGCCGAAGAACAAAGTCCCATCCATAAATCATGGTGGTGGCAACATAATGCTATGGGGTTGCTTCTCTGCTAGTGGCACCAGGAACCTCATAAAGATACAGGGTGTCATGGAAAAGGAGGATTATATCAAGATCCTTGATAACGATGCAAAGCATCTGCTGACAAACTCCAGCTTGAACCTGATTGGATGTACATGTACCAGCAGGACAATGACCCCAAGAACACCACCAAGGTAGTATTAAATGCAATGGCTCAAGGACAATGGTGTTCATGTACTGGGATGGCCAAGTCAAAGTCCTGACCTAAATCCAATAGAGAATCTGTGGAGGGAGCTTGACCAGAGTGATGACCAGGAGACCATCCAACCTGACCCAGCTGGAGGCTTTCGCCACAGATGAGTGGGCCGACATCCCACAGAAGACAATGCAGAAAACTTGTCGACATTTATAGCCTGTATACAGTAGGAACCATTTTGAGGCAGTCGTCAAGAACAAAGGCCACGCTATTGACCATTAAGAAGAGAGTTTGGACTATGTAAACCTGGGTATGAATAATTTTGACCAGGAGCAAAAAGAAACCAGGGGCATACCGGTATCTATTAGTATGCAAATGAAGTTTAGCCAACACACATGTGGCTTCGTGTATTGCAACAAATAGACAATAGATATAATGGAAGTACCAACATAATAGCTTTTACAAATGAAGAATTTAGAAAAGTATGTATTTTCCAAAGCTCATGAGTAATTTTAAGCACAACTGTAAAATTATTTGTAGATGCAATTGTGGGATTTTACCAGTTGGATGTCCTCATGAGCAGGAGGCTGGCAACATCAGGTGAGAATTGACGAGTGTCAAACAAGTGTACCAGTAAGTACACTGTACTAGCAGCTTTGAACAGTTCCATGTAATGTAATATGTACCTGGTACATGTGTTTATATCCTTGGGCCATAAGCAAATCAAATACATGTATGACACTGCCAATACAATAATTGCCGTTCAGATTATGGTAGTGAGTTACTTACCAGAAAAAAAAAGAACCTTGCAGGCATGACAGGTGGGAAACATTTTCATATTGCTTAATTACATAAAAGAGACAGGAAACACATAAGTGCCAAATGGATTGTGTCTATGTATGTGTGTGTGGTTTTTTTTCTCAAGTGTTTTAGGCTTTTTTTTTGTGCATTAATTCCTTTGTGCATGAGAGCACACGTGGCAATAACCTGGGATGTGTCAGTCTTACACTTGGTGCATTAGAGGAGCAGGCTCCTTGCATTAGTTACGATAAGCTGCTATTTTTAATCATATTGCAGCGCATAATCCCTGGGAACTGAAGAATCGTTGCTTTCCCTGGGAATATTTGATACACCCGGAAACACAAAAGCCCATATTTGTGAGTGGACCCCACAAAATCAGTCAGCAACAAAGGCCATGATTTTTTGAAAGTAGTTCAGTTTCAGTCTGCATTTGGAATTTTACAAACAAGTACCAGTTTTACCACCTACTTTAGTTTGGGAAACACATTTTGGGGGTTCCCTATTGATACAAATACAGTTTATGCATAATAGCAGTACATTTACAATCAAGGGCGTTTAAAAGATCATATCCCACATCACAGCAGTCAACAATTGTTAATTGTACCCTGAATAAAGATAATAAAAATTTATTTCCTAGTGTACTTTCCCAATGCATCTACATGTTGGACATTATGTTAAATTACTCACAGAGAAGATGCCAAATGTTTATATTTGCAAATGTGTAGCGACCCACCTCACAGTATGTTCGTCTTTAAGGAAGAAGGCCTTTGGGGAGGAAAACATTCAGATTAAAATAGAACAAAATTTTGATGCGCTATACAGAGTTTCGGTTGGCATGGTCAAGTCAGTGGTTAAGCTGGATCAGCGGAGACTTGACAATCTCGTAATGGGAATCCCTTTGGTGCCTGTGAATGTGTAGGTACATGTATTTATGTCAGTATGAACATCCACCTAAATTTAGAATCATTCCCTGTGGGTGTGACATGATGGACACAATTGAAACCCCTACAGTAAACTCAGAGTGCTATGAGAGTACTTAGCGGTATGAGATGTACATGTACATCTATGATTTGCACTTTAAGGAATATTCACACACCTTGTAGTGCCTGTATAGATCTGGAGCCTAGACTTCTGATGAACATTGCCTTGGTCTTTGATAATTATGTCTCTGATGTGTATCGGTACATGGTATTTATGGGCTTTTCTATGAAATGGGCAACTCCCATGTGCTGTAATTGAGTTTTACACCGTTTCCGACTTCTTTGAAACTTTAGGCAATTGATAATGGGGTTTGATGCACAAAATGCTTAGGAGCAGTTTTGCCAAACTTACAGATCTGATTCTTTGAAGAAAAATGGTGAAACTACATGGTAACTGGGACAAAAGCAGACCGGAAAAAGGAATCATTTTAGACAGTCCGTGTATCAGGTATGGTAATTTTCATGTACATGTATACATGTGTAACAAAACATATATGTACGTGTGTAAATTTACTGGTCTATACAATACCATCCTTGCGCTGCCAGACTTCTTTGGTACACGTCCTAAAGTTACAAATAGTGTGCATGCATTGCCTATAAGGACATCATGCTGTCTCTTGCCATCTTCTTCAATCTTTCGTCTACTGGTATCTGGAAGTGCTTATAATGGCGGATTAAAGGCCATTGTCTTGGTTGCTAGTTATGGGCTTTGGCATGTACACATGTACGTACATGTACTTGTTCTTAGCCACACGCATACAATGTATGTGGTGCAATAAGGACTGTGTAAATGACGAACCCACCAGATGGACTACCTACATGTACATGTACAGGTGCATTATAGTAGCAGTAATTCGGTATGCACAGTTCCTGGATATGGTAGGTCAACCAGCCATTCTTCTAAGCACACCTCATCAAGTATCTCAAGTACATTGTACATGTATACATTCTATGTGTACACATCTGCCCAGGAGTCACAGAGCTGTTTTGGTAGGAGTTGATGTAGGTAAACCACATACATCACAGCATTGTACAGAGTGATTTATTGGCTTGTAATTTACACTGTACTTGAGCCTATGTCTATTGAATGTCGACACACCTGTTGTTAAAAGGGTCCCAGTCCCTATTATATAGGGACCGGTAGCGAGCTGTATGCGATTAGCCCTGTCAATTTAGACGCTGACTATTTCAATTTTTGTCAGGCCAATAATAGCAACGCTCTATCATGAGTTACATTTCAGCCGTTGAATAATACACAAGTACATGTTCTTGTTAATGCTCTGTTTATATCATAGTATATATACTATGGCACTTTACACGTGCATTTCAAACAAGTGGTTATTCTGTTAAATTCTAGATTAATAAATAATTTATGGTGAAGTTGTTTTCGGTGACAAAAAAGAAAATGCAACATACTCTACGTGCGTTTCATCAACTCCTGCTTGATTTGTGCATTGAGTAGGCTTCGTTTCCTCATTAATATTAAACTGGCAGAATTTCTCCGGTTTCATTATCCGCTACCAGTCCCTACATTCAGAGGATGCCTGTAACAGGTCTGGAGACTACATACATGTAGGGGACAGAAACCAGTCTCTAGCCTGTTGCCCCAACAACTGGGGGAGAAGTACTGGTGTGTGTCTAACCCGTATGCATGCATCCGAAAAGTGGACTCAAATTAGGGTTGGTGACTTTGGCGAACTGGATTCTTTGCACTTTCGCCAGAGAAAAGCCATGACTTTCATATGTTTGGAATTTTCTGCAACTGTTTCGCGATGTTTGTACAAATGTCTTGCAACAGTTGCAAGAACTCATGTAAAGACAATGCGACTTATGAGACTGTTTTGCAAGCATCTCGCAACCGTCGCACGAAAAGTATCACATTTTGCAGCCACCGACCAGCTAGTATACCCCCCTTCCCCAAAAAACCCACGGTCATCAGCATCAGTTTGCATCCAGCCTGTGAAGAATGACATGGAGGACCACGGTGTATGGACCTTTAAGCCCAGCGCTGGCTCTGGAGCTGGGTATTCCCTGACCAGTCTAAGGTCTTCCAGGACCAGTCTAAGGTCTTCCAGGACCAGTCCAGGGTTCAAGCCAGGAATGCTTGCTTTTCAGTTTGCGAAAGTTGGTGGCATTTTGTGTATGGTTCGGCATCTAGCTGTCTCTCAACACTGAAGGCATGAACACTATTTTGAGATGAGTCAGGAGGGTGACAATCAGAATTCTCGAGCACCTGTCTACAAACTAGGAGGATGTTTGACAAACCCCACAAATGCTTTGAGACCTCTTGGTAACTTTTTTCAACTAATTTGCAAAGTGCTGGAACTCCAATTTCACCGATTTTCACAAAAGTCACAAAGCTGGCAGAGCAGTGGTGTAAATTTGTGCTGGAAATTGAGGGGGGGATGACTTACCTGCCATAGAAATTTGAAAAGTGGGGAAAGATTGCTGTCACTATTTGAAACACCGGCATACAGGGGGCGATGCTAATGATATGTTGCATGCATTACACTGTACATGCATGGAGAATCTGGCATCAAAATGACACATTTATCGCTTATTTATTTATTATCGCTGAATGTGAAACACTTCCTTTTGATACGTGTTCAACAATTGATTCACAGTTGTCTTTGTACATAGATTTTTTGTATTATGTTTGTTTGCATGGAAGTAGTTCTAAGTTTGTGAAAACACATGTACATGTACAGTATGGTGCATTATTTGCTTCATGGGTCATTCTACATGTACATTGCAAATTTGGGGTACAACTTTTTCCTGTCCTTTTTATGTCTGCTGTGTGATTTTTTAATGTTTAGAGCTCATTCTTAACTTTGCAAGATTGAATACAAGTACTGCAGATTACCTGCTAAACAAGTGAAAATAGTTTGAAGTCAATTTCAGGGATGTATCCTCTGTCAAAGTATACATGTCAGTTGTAACAGGGGCGGAAAAATGTCACACGCTATAGATGCCAAATTTATAGAATGACCCGCATGCATGCACTTTAACTGTCAAATGCTAAATGCATTATTTCCATGTCTGAGGAAGGGAACCCTGCCCTGACATCTTTAACACTACTGTGGAGGTAAACAATTCAGTTTTAGATTGACCCAGAACAATATGCCCTCACAGAGGGCATGCTCTTTTTTATCATTCAGTCACAAAATCTATGATTGCATCGCCGATCAGGAGACAGGGAAAAAATGACTGGCTGTGAAATAAACAGCTGCTGTGTACATGTGGCCAGGTCATTATCAGCTGTTGCCGAGGGCTGAACCTTTTCCTGTACCCTGGAAAAATTGGAGCATGCATAGGGAAGTAATAGGGCTGTGTGAGAGAGGTGCAGTTCATCAAAGGGTACACCATAGAGTTCCACTGTACACTGGTACTCATACATGTACTTCCTATCAGAGAGGATGGGAAAACGTGCAGTTGACAACAAGTTGATAACTCTCTACATGTACATGTACACATAGGCTCAACTCATCAATTGTGGTTGTGACAGTGTGAGTTAAGTCAACTCATTGTCAGGCTAGCTCTCTGGTGGACACAAATGTGTCCGAACTCAGTTGTAACACTTTGGATAAATCAGTGAATGAAGTTGTCCTCTGTCATGCTTGTCCTGGTTGAAAGTGTCAACAAAAGGTCATGTTAATGAGGGAAGATTGCCTTTTGTCACTTTCAAGTTCTGCAATATCTGGTTTAAATGTGTTGATTTGCCACGAGGCAGGCCAGCGCAGTGTTGAAAAGTGTTCCAAGCAGGACAGCTAGTCTGCAACAAGGTGCAACTTACCAAAAAGCAAAGAGTGTTTGTCGTGACAAAATTTCTTGAAAACAAGAGCTTTCAAGCCACCCAAGCTTCATTTACGAATCCTTCCCTGATAGGGATCCACTGGCAAAGTGGACCATCTAGGAATATGTTAATTATACTGATAATTGAAAAATAAATCTCAAAAACTCCTTTTACCATCTCTGTAAAAACAAAGAATGGTGAAAGAAGTCTAGTTGTAAATTCTTGTTTAGAGAAAGATTGTGTATTTTGTTGATTTTTCTGAGACAGACGTGGACGGAAGTTTGTGATGTGGAAAACATTTGAAAGTATTGTCAACCATCCCTTCATACTGCTATGAAAACTGTCTGGCACAAGTGATAACATTCAAGCATAATCTACAATTAAAATAAGACATAATTTTATCAGCATGTGTGTGAACACTACTTGACCATGTTAAATGATGTTGACAGTGTGCCACGCCAAAACATCTCATTACACTTTGAACTCAATTAAATTTGTATCATATTCTTTTTGTGAGATTAAGATAACATGCTGCAGTGAAATTCTATAACTGAGACTTGAAGAGAAATACATTGTAAGACTGGTGAAAAGGTTAAGAATAAGGCAAAGAAAACAAAATAGAAAATTGATAACAAAATATCCCGTGTACACGTATCTGCATTTCTGTTTTCCTTCTCCCAGGATAATAGACATCTCTCTTTCCTTCAATTGTCTCTGCAAACCTTGAAGCAAAATTAGCGCCACTTTCATCTCAGGGTTCATTAGTGTCGCTAGTTTAAAAGAAAAGTGAAGCTCATTTTGAGGTGCAAGACAATCTTGAATCAAGCCCTATTTTGAATCTTAAAAAAATAAGTTATTTCATTCATTATTTTAAATACATCTTGAAAAGAAAAAAATCGAACAAATATTACATCTCTTGAAATACATTTTCAAAATATTACTTGATAAGACTCACTTTTTAAAGAGCCAGGTCAGAATTTTCCCCTTCCAAATTTTTAGTGTTAGTGTCCCAGTGATTTGTGTTCCGTTTTTGCTTTGACAATCCTCTCTGACATTGTCACCAGCAGAAAATACTAAATACTAAAAACTTGTGGGGAAGGGGGCTACTGTTCTCAGGTTATGAACTTTTTGGGAGGCAACAAAACTGTTAATGACAGCAGTGTGTCAAGCGGGGGGGGGGTGTTTAATCAGGATTTGATTTGCTATTACTTCAAAACATTGCCACCATCTCAAGATATTTGGCTCGAGGAATGTGCCTCAAGGACGGAAAAAATTGACACCAGGTTTCAGAAAAATTTCATTTTGCCCCTACGTGTATCTGGGACCCCAAACCTGGTTAGGGTGCTGCCTAATGACTCTGTAGGCCTACACAGAGATGGCGGAGCAAGGTGTGCATTGCTCATTGTATCACAACTATAAGATTCTGTGATCAAGTGAAATGAAATACAGTCATTTCTTTACCACAGCTGTACTCACTGGCATAAGCAATCAATTCAATTGAGTCCATCCTTGTTTACTTCTGATGTAGGTGGGGTAGAATCTGACCTGGTCGCGAGAGACCTGAAAAGGGATCTTCGACTTAGACTCTCAGACTTTCTCCTTTTTGTGTGTTATCAATTCTACAATGTAGCAATTTATTTATTCATTCCAATTGTAGCTGGTTTCAAACTATTTTTGTTTTAAATTTCATGGATTAAAATTTGCTCAGATTTCCACTTTCCCCATACAACCAGTGCAGCCTCCACAGGTGTTAACATGCCCAACCCATGTACCAAAAAATTACCTCATGGCTGCTACACCACGCCCTGTTCGAAGAGTCAGGTACTGTCAGATCTTTGCACTGGCTATAGGATCTTTGGTGACACAAAATACGGGGACTCACAGAGATACAGAGGTACATGTATGTACCTTGGTGGAGACCCCCAATCTGTGATTCATGTGCTTTGGTACCCTGTATCTGATGGATGGCAGAAGGGGGCTTCAGAAGAAGGGATGGGGGAAAAGGGGCCAGTGTCGCACCCTTCCCCCTTCTGCAGGTCCTATAATGGGCTGGGACTTGATTGTCTCGCCATACGGTCCCCCTCTTTGAAAATTGTTCCGCTGGCTGTTGGCTGTCATGTGCTAGTTACATCAGTTCTACGATCTGACCAAAGGACCAACAGCAATTATTCTGTCTCCCCCAGGTGTTTCATTTGCTCTAGCAGTAATGACCCTCTGCTTTTATGCTTTTTTCTCTGCAGGTGCCTACAAACATTGTATGAAAGCATGTCAATGTGGGGCTACCATCCTTCATGATCATCAAACTCAGACTGCACGTATCTGCTCATTCTGGTATACGTTGTACATCAGAAAGTAGGTGACAATCATACATGCATTCTGTGATGGACTTCCATAAGCATTTCTATAATTTCTACAGTATAAAAAAAAAGAAGTTTTTGATCGTCCCTGTCTGACCCACCAAAACGCGCTGGCCACTTTTTATTAGCACATATGGTAAAGATTCAGAGATTGTGGTAACTCAATTCAGAGTACAATATCATAATCCATGTGTATAAACAGACCGTAAACTCCAAAGTGGAACCTATCTGGTATCTTCAAAAGTCTGTGTTCATGTGGAATTGTAGATCTGCATGTAGTGGTGGCTCCGGCCGCGCAGTGTGCGCAAGGGTCACATTAATTAAGATCAGACACCTGATGTTCTATTCAGTCATACTCTGATTACAGGCTGGCCGGTGCCCTACCTCCATGTTATGCCGCATGCTATGGCAATACTGGTACTGTACTCTGGAGGCCATCCAAATCTTTCGCAGGAAGTGACACAGGGCCACCTGTAGTTGTACATGTATGACATTGCATCTACAGGTAGTCATGTTTGCGGCTAAATGTTCATTCATAGAGTGTGCTTGTTGCAGTGACGTCTAGTCTATCTGGAAGGCTAAAAAAACATTCCCAAATTCCAGCCTCGCCTCCACCTCACATTTGCCTCTGACACCCAAATCACCTGTTAAATGAAAATACTTCCGTTTTTTTCACTGAGCTAGAAATTCCAAAGTTAGTGGATTAAAAATAAGGCAAGTTATAGATGAAGCCAGGATATGGCAGTTGGCCGTGCAGCATGTGCATGCAATGTATGCTTCATCCATTAAATTCACATAGCTCTGAACACACGTCAGACTCTGTGCTCAGCCAGAGGGGCAAAAAATACAATACAAAAATTAGAAATAAAACAATGCAAGAAATACAAATATGCATACGGTGATATAATACAAACGAAAATATAAACATGAACAAAAATTATAAACACTTATGACTAATACAAATACAAACAAAACATATAAATACAATAGAGAAATATGAATAAGAAAAATATAAAGAAAAATGACAAATTTAAAAGCAAACAAAATATGTAAATATAAATGGCATTCTAAGTGAATGCAAAATCGAAACTCTGTGTGAAATAAATTTGTACTAAAATGTAACTCTCACGTGCCTTATAATTGCCGGCAGTAAGATAAGAATAGTTGCACTGTATATCAATCCCCAGAAATTTATCAAGTCCCAGAAATACAGGTATATCAAGTCGGAGAAATAAAACTTGCTCCCAGTCCCTCCATCGTCAGGACACTTTAGGAGCATGTACATGTATAGAGGGTGTCTTTAGGGCTACAGACATCGCCATTGGCTGGTGTCGCAAAGACTTCCTCGCCAACCCTTAGCCCTTGGGGTGTACATGTATGGTTTACTTATTCAAGTGAGTTTCTTGCCAGCTCAATAGCATTAAAAGTGTCCCCCCCCACAGTATTATTTTTTGAAAAAGGAGATTATTTGGCCGCAACAGCATATTTTGTTTGTACTTATATTTACCTTGAGTATTAATGTTTTTCATTGGGGTATATTTTTTTCGTTTGTATTATAATTTTGTATGTGAATTTATATTTCTTGTTTGCCCCAATGGCCACCCTTAAGACTCGTTCACTTCAAAGAAGTGAAAAATTATCTCAAAGTAAAAACGATAATTGCCATGGAGCCAAGTTAAAAAGAAAAAACATGAAAATGTCAATATTTTTAGGTGGCATCTAAAACAAACCAATTGTTTCATGTCAGGTTAGGGCTGTCGGAAAAAAAAATTTAAAACCTCCTGCCCGGGAATAAAAGGACGATCAACAATTTATTTTTGTTAAGCAGCCTTAATTACCATATAGGACAGACATACAGGCACTTTTCCATCTTTAACATTTCCATTTCTGACTGCCTGCAACATTTCTACCTAATCAGACATGTACCTGTTCTTCATAAAATAAGGCCATTTAAATTTACTGTCTCTTGCCTTGTCATCTGATGAAGTCATTATCACACGAGGTCAAATTTTGTCTATAAAACTCCCCTTTCTAACTATATATATAACATTTAGACATGAATGCACTTCAGGATATGCATGTCGAGTGCTTTGAGAAAGTACACCTTTAATATCACATGACTTGTCAGCTGATGACGTTATGATTCCATCATGTCAATTTTTGTCCATAACACTTCCCTTTCTAGATATCAGCAAGGCATTAACCTAATATGACATGTACCCAGTGCTTCAGGAGATATACATGTACATGTAGGGCTTTAAAGAGTGCACCTTTGATGTCACGTGACTTGTCATGTGATGACTTCATCATCACATCAGGTCAATTTTGGTCTATAACACTTCCCTTTCTAAATTTCTTAGTATCTGCAAGCTTTGAACCCAACATGACATGTACTTAAGGAGATACAGTGTTTGAAAGAAGACACTTTGTCAATTTTCATCTACACACATCCCTTTCTATCCATCTGCAAGGGCTTCATCCCAATTGCTCATGGACTTCAGAAGATATACGGCCTTGAAGTTTGCACCTTTAATGTCATGTCATGTGACTCCTGATGATGTCATTATGATGATTTTGTTCCCGTACCCTCCCTAGCTTCTGGCTAAGTGTGTGCACCAACCGGTAATATAAACTCTGTCAGATCGATATCAGTGGCAAAGTCTTGTTGTTGAAAAACGTGTACAACACCTATGGTTAAATTTAAACTTTCAAAATTCCATAATTAATAGCCTGTTGTTGTCATCATGACATCATCGATTTTGCGTAACTTGTTTTATCAGGGTCTTTGTTGGCTGTAAAGTTGATGACGATCAAAGATCCCTAAGTTACCAAAATGGTGGCGTGGAAACGTGTGTACACAGTCAAAGGGCTGAAATAAATATTGCAAAATCAGTAATAAATCACTTGATGATGTTAACACTACATGTATGTCATTGTTGAAGATACATTTTTGAACAAGGATCCTTCATTGGTGAAAGTTTAATGAAGATGCAAATTTGCGCAGGCACTAAAGAAACATGCATAAAGCTTTCTGCCTTTTTGGAGAGGAAGAAAAAAATCAGGCCAAAAAGAATGCCTTTTTTGCAAAATTGTGAAAAAGCCAATAAATCCAGTGCTCTTACTGGAAAGTTTCCGATAAGGATCTACAGCTCTAGGACTGGAATGAATCTGAATGAGATGTTGCTGTGTGTTAATATTCCACTACTTCCCGATTACCATGTTTCATATGCCGTGGGGCTGGAAAACCTAACCCCTGGAAGGACTTTAATAAACGAAACCAAGTATAAGAACATGTACCAGCATGACTAGTAGCTGGCTGTCAGTAATTATATTCTTTTCTTTGTGTTTGTTCCCCAGAAGGAAGATCATGGCTGAAGGGGGCGGCTCATCATCCGAGGATCAGACCAAAGCCCTACTGTGTGTGGTCTGCGGCGACCGGGCCAACGGCATGCACTACCGCGCCCTGACCTGCGAGGGTTGCAAGACATTCTTCCGGCGCAACGCCCGCAAGATGGCGGAGCTGAAGTGTGAGATGGGCTCCAACGGGAACTGCGTGATGGACTTGTACATGAGACGGCACTGCGGTGGCTGTCGGATGAAAAAGTGCCTGGAGGTGGGAATGCAGGTGGACAGTGAGTATTTCCTTGCATGATGATTGTCGATATAAAGCAGCTTCCAGCATGTCACCGTGGGGTCAAACACAACATTCTGCATGTACAATCAAGAGTCCACCCCAAGATTGCATCTGATAAAAAAAGGAAAAGAATCGAAAAGAAAGGCACAAGGAGGGATGAAAATCACCTGTTTGCTTAAAAATGTCTTTGAGTTAATCCCCTTTCACAGTTGTTTGTCAGTGCGTGGATGAGTGCCTTCAGTCCCCGGAAAGAGATTAAAATATTGCTACTGCTATGTGAGAGAGAACTTTAATCTTGACCATTAAAAGCACGAGAAAGTCAGAGGATGTTGTGGCCATTGACGTACCCCTCCACTGTTTGTTTGGTAGATTTCTTTTCATCCCTGAACCTCTCTATGGAAACATCAGTCATTTTTTTTAGCTTCCTGATAATCACGATCGTAAGGCGTTTCGTTAATATGGAGCTTACATTAGACTGTCAAGGGCTTAACTGCTGGCAGTGTCATTACCTGCTGCCTGATGGCATTTTCCGGATGAGATGCACTTTTCTGTGCCATCCGTATCTCCAAGTACCCCTCAGCCTTTCTAAGTTAAAAGGCTGGAAATCTGACAGGTACGTGTATGCTTTGATGCTCAACACCTTAATGAACTGAAGGGAGAGCAAACAGAAAACTGATTCAAGGTGAAGAAAGCCTTGATTTGTTGCCCTATATGGAAAAGTACCTGTAGTTGGAGGTACATGCATAAAAGCAACCGTATATGCACATGTACTCTCATCAGGTTTAATCTGTCTTTTAAGGTGTCAGCCCTTCACTGTGTTGCTGTTTCCAGCAAGCTATTGATTTCATCTTTGTCCTTGCATGCATGTAAACACAAGTATCGTGCGCTCATATTTGTAACGATCCGGAAAACTCCGAACTGCTTCATTTAAAATTATTAATGGATTCACTGTTTTGACATGTATAAGTGGAAATAAAAATGAACTGAACTTTAAAACTATTTCGGAATAGTAAATATTCCAAAGGTTGAGATTTTTCCAATTGCAACAAAAAATCAAACAAGATCACATTGATTAAAAGGAACAAATAAACAAGTATGATTTAATGAGAATGTTACACTTAGCATGTAAAAAAATTAGGATAACAAAGAAAATGTGGATTGGAACTACATGTAGTTGGAATGAGAAAGAATGAAGACAGATCAAGATGATCTTACGGGCAAGAGTTTGGCAGACAGACACTACAGTGAAGAATGCTGGACTCCACAGACGGTGAAAAACAGTTCAGTCTTTGACGGTCGCAAATACAGGAACTTGATGATCGCACAAACTGGAACTGGATTCAGTTCACAAACTGTCTCTTACAGAACAAAATTAAGCTCTGCTCTTCACTTGGTCTGGACGAACCTTTCTTACAACTGTCACTCCACAGACGACTCTCCATCTCTCTAACTGTGCGTGTCTCTCTCTCTCTGTCTCCTCTGTTTTTTATAGTCTACAACTGTCCTTGAATTTCTTCTCATTTTGTAAGTTTCGCAAAATAGACTTTTTACCGTTACTTAATCTTACAAGAAGCCTCCAGACCACATGCTAGATCAATGGAAATATTGTCAGCTTACAAGAATTTTCCCAGACATACAAACGGGAATATACATTCATGAGTACTCATTTACTATGGCCTGGGCTTAAACGCGGGTCACACACAGTGCGCATCAACATAACATTTGCAATGGAAATCATTTGCCATGGAAATGTTTCCTTTAAGCATAGAAACTGGGTAGGCTATGGGAGAATTAAATGAGCTACTCGTGCACATGTACATGTATGCACATGTCATCGAACCAAGTAAGCCTCTTCATATCGTAAGTGCATATTTATGTACATGTATAGAGAGGATGTGTGAGGTCTTGCTGTACTGTTTTTGTCAAACCCAACAAGATTTTTATGCGAGTTTCCATGGTGACTTACACACCTGGAGCATTAGGGTCAAATTTAAAGGATACGTATGTACCTGCGTGTACCCTACATGCACCTCTAGGCAACAGTAGTCCACAAACCCCTTTGCCACACCAGATGCTAGCGTTATTTGTACATGAGAGAATATGATACCAAGTGCCCAAAAGCAACAACTAACCACTGCCTTGTTAAAGATGTACAGAAAAATGAAGACAGGCCAGTAGGCTACTCACCTGTACCACAGGTCGGATTTTGTTGAGATTTGGTTTTGTATTAAGAGATTCAATAAACACCATGACTGAGCTACAACATGTCTTTTGGTGCTGTGAATTTGCCAAGTGCGTGCATTCTCGTTAGGTTAAAGATTATGCATTGGTTTATAGTTGCTGAACATATTTCCTGCAGTATTGAAGTCAAGTCAATCACAATCCTATAAGTCTATCACAGGCCCATCATGAGACCACTTCACAAGCTACAGGTATTCGGTTGGACTGGATGTTTACTACTACAGCATTCTTTTGATATCGTTCACCCTGTTACTTACAATTCTTCTGTATGGATGGAATCCTGTGCCAGTAGACTTCAACTCTGGTTGCTTGATTTTCTACTTTGCACTAATTTGGTCATCATCTTCTCAAAACTAGGAGTGTAAATTATTTTACATATTTTTCCTATGAAACAGTTTATAGAATCTGGTTGAAAATGGCATCATGCACATTTTAAATAAGATTCCCTTCCCCTCCCCAATCATACATTTCAGATAAAGAACCATAGTTTTTTTTCTTGTCTGTCAAAGGGCTTTGGGACAAGGAGAGAATCAAGACCAGGAAGCCCATTACTAAGAAAGCCAAACCTGTAGGACAGAGCCCTAACAAGGAGGACAGCCCAAGGACTGTAGAACCATCATCCTGTGCACCGAGTACCAGTGATTCCACTTCAGTAAGCGTCCCTGCACCTGCTTGTACCTCAGTGTCAGAAGCGTCTCAAGCATTGGACCAGGAGGTCATCAATCAGCATCTGGAGCTAGCCGCGAGGGTAAAAGAAGCATTCAAGCAGGCTGAGGAGTATGTACAGGGACAAAAGGTAATGAACTTGATTGTATTTTACATGTACAGTGGAATGCCGGGGTCCACGCTAAAAGCGGTCATTCGGTATAGTGAATTTAACTGCCGAACATTTCGTTGCCATGTTGAATAGTGCCCTCTCTTGTCTAACCGATGTGCACCCTGTTGTGATACCTTGGTTCGCTGTTGACGTGATGTTTTGCAGTTGCATTCAAGTTTAAGATTTCCAGAAATGTACCTGTTAATTATTTTTGTTTTTATTCAAACTTGAGTCCAAAAATTGATATCAAATTTATTCTAAAAGTTTGTGTATATCAGCCACGCCGTCTTTAGACTATTGTTGTGCAATGCTACCATGTGCGTACGTGCGTTTTTTTTCGTCCACACCCGATTTTGTGGAGTCGCAAAACCAGTGTCTATTCAATACCGTTAACAACCAGTGGCTTTCCCTTCTAATCCATGGAGAAATAATGGCGACTTGTCACTTTTCAACATAAAAAAGCGCCGACTGTTTTATCATATTGACGCTTGGGAATTACAAACGGCAATTGAATAGTGTTCGGTAAGTTCTGTGCACGATTTATTGGGATCCAATGACGATGTTCGGTACAGCCGACTGTTCGGTATAGCAGTGTTCAGTATAGCGGTATTCCACTGTACTGGAAGCCCAGGGCTTGTTAAACCCTCTCTGTGATGCTGGAGTATTTCAACCAGGCCTGCTGCCTCGTAAAAAGAGCCGAGATTTTGTTGCGTAATATTCTTTTGTTCACTAACCTGGCTCAGTGCGCTGCTGACCTCTTTTCAATTGGGGCCAGATGAGCATGCAGTGGTGCTGTGTGGCTCATCGCTGCGGTGGTGGAGCACTTTTGTCCCCGGTGGTAATCCGCTTGCTCTAAATGCCCCAAACCATGGTATACTGTTTCAAGACAGGGCTTGATTACATGTATCTCCTCTTTTGAGGGTGAAAAAATGTCGGTAATGCCCAGCAGCCTGGTCTTTTGTTAGGAGTACGGTCTTTTGTTGCAGGGCCCTGTCTCCTTTGTCTTAGTTCAGAGACCCTGGCCAAGCATATAAAGCATACGTGTCCGGATCCTGAATCCCCAACAGAAAGTAGTTAAACCAATTTTATTATAAGTTCAATTAAAGTTTTCTTTGCATTACCAAGTTTTGTAGTTTAAAAAAAATTGGAACTACATATACCCATAAAAAAAGTGATCTGTTTTGCATTTTCTCGATAGGAGCCTGTACCGGAAAAGGTGAAAGAGACCGTTTCAGCCTCTTTAAGCAAGTCAACTTCAGGCACAGAGAAGGTGGAGGATAGGAAGCAACAGCAGGGTGGGCCAGGACCTATGGGTGACGCCAAGTCAAAAACCAAGGGAAGTCCTGAAAAGAGAAAGGACGGTGGGAAATCTGTCAGCAAATCTGGTGCGGGTCATAAAAAGGTAACAGTAACTCCACGCGAGGGGACAGACGTTCCTCAAACTGAGATGCCGCCGTGTTCCTCTCTCGGTGTAAGTCTAGAAGAGACAGGGTCCAGTGGGAACTCTCTGAAACAAGCTCAGAGCAAAAAAAGTCAGGTTCTTGGTGAGACGACACCTGTTCATTCAACAGACAGACATGCCAATTGCCCAGAGTGCTCTTTTACAGGTGATCTGCCACCCTTGATGGATCCTATAACTGGATATGCTGACCTAGAGAGTTCACGTGAGCCCCATCAGTCCGCACAGCCATTCAGCTGTGGTCTCAGCACTCAGTTAGTGGACAGCGCAGCAGTATGCACATGCCAGGCAGAGGTTGCCAAGGAAAGTGCAGTGGAAGAGGAAGTGGCTTGTCTAAACCTAGCTAAATCAGGCTTTGGCGTCAGTGGGGGCCTCAGGCTCGATCACCCGCAGCCTGTCGCTACCGATTGGACTCAGCACCCACGTTCTCCTGAGTTGCCAGAAAATCTGGAAGCATGCCCTGACCTGTGGAGTTTCCCATATACCCAAGATGGCCAAGACCTGGACCAGAGTTTGTTGACTTCAGCTGATGATCCGGGAACGAGCACCGGACTGAAAGAAGGTCAGGGGTTGAGATTTGGGAGCTGCGGCGGCAGTAGTGCAGCAGAAGATAAAACCGTAGATGAGCAGGAAAGCGGAGGGGACACAGTGTCATTTGACGATGTTATTTTCAAGCACATTATGGAACTGATGGTGATGGTGTTAAAGAATATGACAGTGTTTGCCAAGTGCCTGCCGGCATTCAAGTCTCTTACATGGGAGGATCAAGCGGCTGTTGTGAAAGGTAGAAATTGAGATCATCATTCTTGTAGAGAAGTCCATCAGAGGCTTTATACATGTACATGAAGCAATCTAGGCAAACTTGAAGCAGTCCTCAGATAATGGCGCAAAGATTTCTAAGACAGAGTATCAAAGTGTAGTAGGACTTTTTTCAACTAGTATGTTTGAATCTACATGTAGATAGTGGTGTGGGAACGAGTTGACGACGATGTCTGTTGTCGTCGACAGGTGCCTCTAGTTTAAAACTAACCCATAAAATGGTTATTCCCATTTGTAACATACTTTTTGGGGGAAAAAGTAAACTAATGTGCAATATCCTTATAATCCAAAGATTTTCTTCATCAGTTTTAAGTCATAGTTTGTGGAACACCCCTTTATGGTATATGTACATGTACGCGCCTTGCTCGCACAGAGCAAATACCTCCTGAAATGGTAATTGCCACATGCAGGTGGAGAGTGAAATGTGGACCCAATGAAGTACAGACTGGTAATTGATTTCTATGGCCGTGCCTGTGAGACATTGATTGGCGTTGTAGGGGTTGGAATTTTGCACGAAACCAGAAATTTTTTAAAATCAGTTGGTGCATGTAGTTTTACATGCGTAAGCCACTGAGAAACCAACGAATTAGACTGGATTACTTGCAAGAGTTTTTATTCATTTTCCTTCTATTATTTGATACGGGAAATCAAACTCGTCTGACAAACGGCTCACGCATCACTCTCATTTGAGTTCTTCTCTGATACCTCCTCTGAAATACAAATCTCAGGGAAGCTTCACTTTTTCCTATCTGTTTGAAGGTGCCTACCTGGAGTTCCTTATCTTAACTTCGTCATCTCTGTATAACCCCAAGACAAAAGCCTTTGTCAGCATCCTCATCCCAGGACAGGAGTACACCAAGGATGTAGGGATCATGGGAGGCTTGAAGAAGTTGTCTGAAAGCATCACCATGTTTGCCGAGAAGATGATCAAGTTGGAGCTGACAGATGAGGAGAAGGCTCTGCTCTTTGCCATCTGTATCATGACTCCCGGTAGGCAAAGCCTGGTTTCCAGGTGGTCCTAGCAAACGCCCATGGCATGCAAGATGCCAAGAGCCAGGCAGTCGCAGAAGAGACGCAACGTGACGTCATTCCACCCAAAAAATTTTTTAACAAAGTAGCGTCCAAAACTCAGAACACTTTTGAATAAAATGCTTTTTTAGGTGGCACTACCACGTCTTGAAGCCAAACTGATACACAGTTAGGGCTGCAAGAAAATAGGCTAAATGAGTGGTACTGAGCGAGAAGGACATTACTGTATGCCCGTCATATCATCGTGCATGTTTGTAGAGACCTTCTCTGGTGACTGTTTAACCTGATCCAACTTTCCCAATTGTTGCCATTGATGACTGCGTTAGTCAATATAAAGTGTTTCCTTATTAGTGCGCATTCATCAGTTACTTTTTGGTATTTTTTATGTCGCTATGGAAACCAGGCTTAATAGTGGTCAGCTAGAAAATCGACTTTTGAAGGCACTTTCTTGTGAGCATGACAAATCTAAAAAAAAAAAGGTGTTAAGAGAGTGTGAAATTGGAAAATTGCTTCGCAGAGATGAGGTTCAGGCATTCCAGTTCAATATGCAAAGTGAG